>VDFB02159185.1:0-22948 GCA_007258455.2 Sequoia sempervirens | reverse complement strand
TTTTTGCAAGCATATGCATTTGTTGGGAAACATAGGAGTGATAAAGCCAATATGGAAGCTGATGCATATGTAGAAGTCATCATTTGCTAGTTATAATGAGTAATTGGCTGGCTGGCTTTGAAGAAATGAAAAGTAAATTCACAAATGATACCTACTTTGGAAAAATTTATGGAGTTCTAAGTAGTGAAGACTATACAATTATACATTCATTTGAAGACAATTTATTAGTTGATGCCTTTCTATTTCAGTCCCAGATATGCATTCCCCTTCAATCGAGGAAAGAAAAGTTAGTGAAAGAAATGCACTCTAGTGGGTTGAGTGGACACTTTAGTAGAGATAAAATCTATGGGTAAGTGAAATTTTCTTTTGGCCAAATATGACGAGATTTAAACTAGTTTGTTACAATTTATAGAGTTAAATAAAAATTATAATTGGAGGAAAACAAAATAAGAGCCTATGAATGCCTTTTCCCTTGCCTAAAGAATTGTTGATTGTCCATGGATTTTATATTGGTGCTGCCACAAACTCAGAGGAAACGATTCAGAATTTGTCAAGGTGGATTATTTTTCTAAGATGGCACACTTTATACATTGTAAAAAGACAAATGATGCCAGTCAAGTCACTCATTTGTTCTTTCGAGACGTAGTACAATTACATGGTATTTCAATAACCATAACCAATGACCAAGACAATAAATTTTTAAGCCACTCTTGGAGAACCTTATGAAAAAATTGGCTATATAATTCAAGGAACGACTCCCAAATTGATGGTAAAATGGAGGTAGCGAATAGGAATTTGAGCAATCTACTAAGATGCTTAGTTGTTGAAAACCCTAGGCAATGGGATTCAATACTATCCCAAGTTGAATTTTCTTATAATACCAACATTAATAGGTTTAGGTAAATCTGCATTTCAAATTGTCTATGGTACAAATCTTGAAGGAATTGAGAACTTCATTGATCTACTAGTAAACTCAATTCAACCAAGATGCTATAGATTTTGCAGAGTATTCAAGAGGCATATCAATACTTTATGCACAAATTGCAAGCAATGGATGAATAATATAGGAAAGATTTTGATTTTTATAGAAGGGAAAAAATCTTATAGGAAGGGGAAATGGTCATGGTACATTTGCACAAGGAGAGGTATCTTCAAGGTGCTTATAACAAGTTAAAACCCAAGAAAATTGGGCCTCATAGAATTATGAAGAGGATAAGTGACAATGCTTATGTAATTTACCTTCCAAAGGATTTGGACATCAATCCTATTTTTAATGCAGCTGAGCTCTATTCAATATTTGTAGGAACAAATTATGAACAACATGACAAGGAAGACAACTCTAGACCAAGCACTTGCGAAAGAAATGAGAATAAATTAAATGAGTGTTGTATAACAAATTGGCCACTACAAGATCCAAGGCATACAAATGTATTTCACTAAATGGAAAGGCCTACCAAATTCCTACAATGCCTAGACCATGGAGTTTGACTTGCTTAAGTATAGTAGAACAACTTTACCATGTGACTCTAAACCAAGAGGTTCAAAAAATTAAAAATGAGAGGTGAATGATGTGCCACTCATTATGGAACTTGATCTAGTGTTTGTATAGTGTTTAACTGCTATATTTCTATGGGGTAAGGGATATATGTTATGTGATGATTTTATCAAGATTCAACTGTGTAGTATTTTAGTCAAACTCATTTACTCATATTTCATGGGTAGTAGTTCACAAGAACTCATATCTCATAAGTAAGAAAGGTCCACTTAGCACTCATTGCATCTAAGTGATGCTCAAAAGGGTGAATGAATATGACTAAGCCACTTAGTAGCCATTGCATCCAAGTGATGTTCACAAGGGTTAAGCATCATGAGATAGGAATTCTTGCGAACGACTACTCATGAAACATCATGGGTTCTTGCACAAACCATTACTCATCAACTATGGGTCAATGAATTCAAGTCAAAATTTACAAAAGGAATGTTGATAGAACATCAAATAATTAGATATTGAAAAATTCCACCTACTTGATAAGTAAAAGAGGTGTCATCTACTAACTATTTTTAAATCCTAAAGATCAAAATAGGAATCTTTTTGCTTACTCATACTTTTGGTTATAAATAGCAACATATTTTGTTAGATCAAATAAAGTTAGAATATATAAAAATGTGCTATTATAATATAAATCAAATCTTATGTATTTTTAAATTGTTTTTAAGAATATTTATTTTGTGTTATATGTTCTTCTGCCTTATTCTTCCAGTTTGCTACGTTTGCTTTTTTATATATATTAAGTTATCAGGTTGCAATAAGAGATTTAAATATAACATTGAAATGTAACATTTCTTCAACTTGTTTCCATCTTTATGTTTCATTTGTTTCAACAAAGATTTAAATATTTTGGTACATGATTTTGGATGGTTTGACAACAATGTTTTGAGCCAAACTTTTTTGGCCACAGGATATATTTCAATGTTTATATAATTATATAATATATTATCACTCTTGTTGATGAAACTATTTTTAATAAAATGTAGGCATCGAGGGGGTTCTCTCTGTATTTGAAAACAAAGCAAATACTCTTTTCACAACAAGATCGTGGGATTTCTTAGGCTTCCCATAGAATATCAAGAGAAATTTGTCCTATGAAAGCGACGTTATTGTTGCACTTCTAGACACAGGTATGTTGATATATATTCATTTGTTTTCTGATTATTAGATACTTTGGAAATCTCTATGTTCCATCCATTTTATATTTGTATATATAAAGTAAGAACATGCGAAAATAATATGGAAAATCCAAAGCCTAAAGGTGATTTCTTATTTATAATTTTGTGTATTGATTATGCTGAGCAGTTTTCAAATGGGGGGTATGTTACAAGAATATGGCCAGAGTCAGAAAGTTTCATTGACACTGGATTTGGCCCAGTTCCATCCAAATGGAAAGGGAAATGTCAAACTACATCGGATTTTAAGGCTTGCAACAAGTCAGTTTTTCTCATTTTATTATTGTTGAAATTTTAATTGCATTGCAACAAATTTAATACCAAGTAGATTTAGAGATTTTTTGCGAAAATGTTTTTTTGAACTTTGAGGTCAACTGAAGTTCATCTCTTTTTGATATAAAGTGTAATAATTTATAAATATATAATATTACCACAGCATCTAACCAGTTGGCATGTAAACAGCGCACACAATGTAATCAAGTCGTGTAACAATTTATAAATATATAGTACTTACCACAGCATCTAACCAGTTGGCATGTAAACAGTGCATACATTGTAATGAAGTAGTCATTATTCATTGTAATGCAGTAGTCATTATTCATATGGGAGATCTTATTTATTATGAGGATTAAAGATGTGTTACTTTTCTTTATTAGAAATTGAAATTGAAACTATTATCAAGGATAATGGAATTGAGGATAAAGTCTAATATAATAAGTCAAGAAAGGTAAGTCTATTTAACTCAGGGTAAAGTTGTACTGGGAAGGTTTGTTTTATTACATGAGCTTGGTTAAAGTTGAGATTATAAAATTTAACTTGATATATAATTCTGAATCGATATAATGTATATAGAAAGAAATCCACCTCTAAGCTTTAACAAGGTAGGTCATATAGGCCAAAATGAATAAAATCGTCATGATGGATTATGAAGTGTAATCAGAACATCTAAAATACTTTTGCAAGTTCAATTCCATCTGTTTGGAGACCTATTTGTTTGGATTCAAAGACTCGGTATATTATGG
This sequence comes from Sequoia sempervirens, assembly GCA_007258455.2. Classification (NCBI taxonomy): domain Eukaryota; kingdom Viridiplantae; phylum Streptophyta; class Pinopsida; order Cupressales; family Cupressaceae; genus Sequoia; species Sequoia sempervirens. The sequence goes on along the minus strand of VDFB02159185.1, from coordinate 19,202 downwards.
GGGTCATCAATTAGTTACTTGGTTGGTATGGTTGCCAAATCTCAAACTTGCTGCAATGAAATTCAGACTTGAATAGAAACAACACATAGTAGCTGTTATTTTCTTCAAATTTGAAACTACCATTCTATAGTTCTCTAAACAGTGTTACTTTGGCAGAAAAATTATTGGAGCAAGCTTCTACAACAAAGGGTTGGACGGTGATCCAGCTGAAGATTTCTTGTCACCAAGAGATGGTCATGGTCATGGATCACACACATCATCCACAGCGGCTGGGAATGTTGTGAAAAATGCAAGCCTTCTTGGAGTGGGGCAAGGGGATGCCCGTGGAGGAGTACCTGGTGCAAGGATTGCTATGTACAAGGTCTGTTGGGCACCCGATGGAAGATGTGCAGATGTAGATATTCTTGCTGCATTTGATGATGCCATCCATGATGGAGTGGATATCATTTCTGTTTCACTCGGAAAGGCAGGCTACCACTTGGATTACTTTGAAGATGTAATTGCAATTGGATCATTTCATGCCATGAAAAAGGGGATTTTGTTATCAGCTTCTGCAGGAAACGCTGGACCTCATCTACAAAATGTTTGCAACTATAATCCCTGGACTCTCACCGTGGCTGCCAGCACAACTGATCGGAAATTCATCTCCCCACTTGTTTTGGGGAACAATATGTATTTGCAGGTAGCTAAACCTTACCTTGTTATATCAATCAAGTATTTGGAAAATGAGCATATCCAATAGATCCTGGTATAGATTATTATAATTTTACTTACCTTCACCTAAAATTGAATGGAGTAAAAAAAGTTGATAAAATCTTTTACCCAAATGGATTATTTTTTTCTCAGTTAAGATGCCAATTTCGAGCTTGTCACTATAAGCCATGTTTTGTCTATCAGTGCTGTTGTACAATATCCAAAACATAACTTCCTAATTGTTTGATTCACAAACTCCACAAGCTATATAAACTATTCATTTTTTAAGTGCTTCTGTGTTACTCATCAAACATAGGAAAGTTCATTATCACATACCGCTCATCCTCACTGTCTCCCTTCTTGCAAGACAATGGATTCCAGTACACTCCACGCCACCATACCTCACCATAGGTTCTGCATTAGCAGTCATCATTTGAAGCACCCAAAAAATATATTCATACAACTTCATCTCTAGTATTTACTATTAGTAAATCACACTTTCGACTTCAGAGTTTTCTCATCTAAGAGATATAGATTTTATTATTTAAAACAGAATACAGTGATACAGGAATTCAAGCAGCCTCCAAAAGCCACCTGTAATGTCCCAAAAAAATTGTAGAACACTATGTTCATAACTTAACCAATTTATCAACTCAACCGTTGAATGTGCCTCCATCAACTGTAACAAGACTGACATTTCTCCTACTCATATGTCCAGAAAATCTTAAGTATGCAATAACAGGGAGAATTAAATAAGATAGGAAACTCTAAAGGTTGTTTAATAAATATCTGGTTTTGGGACCAACATTGACAACTGTCATGTTGATCTTAAGTTATGTTGTAAAATATATTAAGATGATAGCCACACAGTAAGAAGTGCCAAACTTGCCTTGAAACTGAATGTCATAGGCTTACAGCCTGGTTCCATGCTAGAGGCTTCCTAAACTTTCATTGCAGTTGTTGCTTAAATAATTTAGAAGCCTTTGTTTTTTAGTGGTGTTTTCATGGGTTTTTGTCGCTGTTTATTTTTCAGCCATCACATAAAATTTACACAGAAAATTTAGAGAAAAAATTTATAGCAAAATATAGATAAAGATTTGGAAAGAAGATGCAATCTTTAATCATGAGTCTATCCTAAAAATTAGCAGAACATAATTTCCAAGAAGATTCCAAACGTTTCCGTTGGTTGTTAAATAATATGAATATGACAACATTTACCATTAAAATAGATGCAGTATCTCTTAGCATATAAGTATCCAGGAATTACCTTCTATAAATTTCCAACTTGCATTGTTTCAAAGGATAGGAAGTTCTAGAGACCAAAGCATTTCAAACAAGTAGCCTAGTTGTGATAAGAAAATATATGTTGAAACTGTTCACATCACCTGGTTCTAGACAACTTGAACATATATATGGCCTTGATTTGCACCCCATGTAGCCATAGTTTGAGAAGTAACAAAAGGTTTCCATAACATTAACATCTGGAATTTGATTTTTACTTTTAGAGAAAGCATTTTTCTACTCTGGCCACTCCTGAATTATGCACTTCTGGATTGCCATGTTCAAGTTAAGATTCCCAATTTTAGTCCTTTTTCAGAATCCATCTCCAGGGAACAATCATTTGGGTCAATTATGTTCTTTTAACTCTATTTCCAAGCAAATTCCCAATAGAAAAGAGACACTTATTGCTCCAAAACTGAAGGGGAAGATTGGGATTCTATCCCAGACTAGAGAAACAGAAAAGAAAAACCAGTAAGAGGATTAAATTTTGGAAACCAGGGCTTCATACCCAAGAAAACTTTGTCCTGGAACTAGGTAACGCCTTAAAGCAAATAATCCCCATCCTTGATGGAATTACAAATAATAAGAAAAAGTCTTTCGGCACAAGGGTAAATAACTATATCATTTCCCACAAGGGGCTTCCAGCTTTCTGAAATCTATGTATGTCGATCAACCAAGCTTGGCCAAAAAAATTTGAAACTTGCAAATCAAAGTGACTTATTATTTGTACCATGAAATCATCTCCAAATTCTGTGCAGTCTGAACCAAATTATGATAAACCTTATCATCCAAAGGAGGATCCTAACATGTCTAAAAGGATTTACGATATATCCTATCTTTATCATTGGCTGAAGAGTGAATCTCCTCATCAAGAGAAAGGATACAAACCCTTCATTTTTATTTAAAGTATCACATATATTTAAAATTTAATTATATTATCTAACTTATTATTTTATTAAAAACTAAATATATTTGTAGAGGCTCTTTTTCTCTTTAAAATATATTATTAATAAGCAACCAACTATGTAACTAATTTACTTATTAAAATTCTATTTGGTGTGGGTTTAAAACGATGCACCAATTGCTAATGAATTTTTAATTTCAGACTTTAAAAAAGGACCTTGGCTCCTCCAATAAAAACATTAAAATGCATATGGGGCTCTTGTGAACCACTACTCATGAAACATGAGTAAATGAATTTGACTTGTACACTACACGGTTGAATCCTGATAGCAATATCATAATTTGACACGCTGTGAAAAATCCCTCCTACTTATCAATTGAGGAGCTAAAGGGGCTCTATAATGAATGGTTCATAAGGCACAACACTTGCTGAAGGTTTTGCAAATGGGGTTGCAAGCTAGGTGGGCTTAACCTTGGAGAAAACTCTATGGCTAAGCACACTTGAGCTGGAGTAGTACGAGGATGGGTGACCTCCCGGGAAGGCCCAGTGCTTCACCTCTATGAGCATCACCTAGATGCAATGAGTGTTGAGTGGACCATTCATTATCATGAGAGATGGGTTCTTGTGAACCACTACTCATGAAACATGGGTCAATGAGTTTGACTTGTAAACTACACGGTTGAATCCTGATAGCAATATCATAATTTGACACGCTGTGGAAAATCCCTCCTACTTATCAATTGATGAACTAAAGGGGCTCTATAATGAATGGTTCATAAAGAACAACACTTGCTACATGTTTTGCAAATGGGGTTGCAAGCTAAGTGGGCTTAACCTTGGAGAAAACTATGTGGTTAAGTGCACTTGAGCTGGAGTAGTACTAGGATGGGTGACCTCCTGGAAAGACCCAATGCTTCACCTTTGTGAGCATCACCTAGATGCAATGAGTGTTGAGTGGACCATTCATTATCATGAGAGATGGGTTCTTGTGAACCACTACTCATGAAACACGGGTCAATGAGTTTGACTTGTAAACTACATGGTTGAATCCTGATAGCAATATCATAATTAAAATGCATAGTTCATAGACACAGAATTAAAGAGTACTCGGAAAACCCAAATTTTCAACTTTGGAAAAACTTGACAACTTACAAAATACTAAACTTTCTTTAAAAAAAACATTTGATTTGTAAAATTCAATTATGAAATGTATTAAATGAGTCTAAAAACCCATGAGGAAGTGTTTTCTATTAAATTTGATTATTCAATGCATATGGATTACAAAATGATAGGAGACTTTCCATACCATAATTGATAGGGGGTCTTTGAACGATTCACTCTTGCTTGTCCTTTGTTGAGTATGCACATTGCAGTATGAATTGCTTCTCTCCAATATACATAAGGTAGATTTGCTTCCTTCATCATGGTTATTGCTACCTCTTGAACTATCATGTTCTACCTTTCCACAACTCCATTCAACTGCGAAGTCCTAGGAGTTGATAGATGTCTCTTTATCCCATGCTCTTCACAATAATTGTTTAACTCATTTAAAAGTGAAGTCACCACCTCTGTCAGAACTTAAACACTTGATTTTCAAATCCATTTCATTCTCAACCATAGACTTAGATGCTTTGAACTTATCTAGAGCTTATGATTTTTCTTTGAGAAAGGAAAACCAAGTCATTCTAAAGTAATAATCAATCAACAATATAAAATACTTGTCACATTGAGAGCTTCTTGTTCTAGTAGGTCCACATAGGTTTGTGATGAAGTAAGAAATCAACCCTCATTCACATACTCACAACAATCTGAAAATGTAACTCAAAGTTTGTTTGGATCAACACCAAAAATCTGCAAGTAAGGTCTCATGTTTCTCATTCAAAGACTCATGAATTGTTACAACAAAAAGCATAACTGAAATACAATATTTTATAGCCATATGGGGCTAATGAAAACCATTACAAAACTTACGCAAATATTATTCACAACAACAAATGAAAATACAAAAATTATCTCCTTCAATTTATCTTCTTTCACAATATTATAGCTCCTTCAACCTGTATTCATCATTAGAATCACTATTGCAAATAAACCATGAAACCATGAACCTTCTTGCTGCTGTAGTACACCTTCAAACCTCCAACAAAAAATTATTCTTAGTCTCTTTCAACCTTCTTTCAGTTGAAGCTCTCAAGCTCCCTTCACATAGACTTCACTAGCTCACTATCTCTCCAAATATGGAGCCCACTAGCTCCCTAAACCATGGACTTCTATGCAAATAGAAATCTGCAACAATGGAGTCTTTGAATCCTCTCTTCAATCCGAAAGAATCTCCACATCTCACCTACAAAACTCCCAAAGCTCCCTTCCCAAATGACAAGGCTTGAATATATAGATTTGTGACCGTGGAAAACCACAATGGTTTTCCAAAGCCACACAAAAAAAACCTATCACTTTCTGTCCATCACTGCTCCCTCATTCATCCAAATATTTAAAAATGGTTTTCTGGGTTTTGTGTGCTTCCTTCTCAGCTTCTGAGAATATTTTTAAATTCTTGATTTTGTTATAAAATGAGGAAGTTATGGCCGTTTTACTGAGATTGGGTCTCACAATCATGACCCAGACATGCAACAACATGCAAAGCTTGTAGAGAACATGAAAATGCATGCAAAGAAAGCAATTGAACATGCACTACAATGCATACCAAGTGGTACCACCTAGAAATGAGATGCCCAAATGGAATATTCCACCATTTATGCCTCAAAACATTTAGTAGAGCATAATTCCTCAAAAATTACATTTTCAAATCACCACAAGGGAAAGTTATAATGTTGCAAATTAAAATATTTATTCCCACACACCTTACCCTTATTGATAACAAAAAGAAAAAGAAAAAAAAAGTATTTTTGGTGATGCAAGGTTGCCTTACACCCTAGATGCTCCTGCATCAGACATTCGAGGTAGGAAAAATTTTGCGAATATGGATTCACAAAATGGAGTTGAGTGGTAGTACCACCCTTTGAATTGCAAACAATCCTCAACAAACTCCATCATTGGAACTGGTACCTTTGATTTATTCTTATTTCTCCTCATCCAACACTTAGTTGGAACAAGCAATCTCCTTCTCTGACAACTTTTTACTCCATTCATCTCTCCTCTCATGGAATTGTATCCACCATGTACCATCCTCTTCCTAATACCATATATTCTCCTCTCTACTCTTGTAGGATTCAACCTACCAAAAAATGATCACCTCCACCAAGTTCCTCATGCACCATCATTTACAACTTCTACATGCAAATATGTATTATCTAAACAATAATCAAAATATTAAACACGATCCTTAAATACAAATATGTCATTACTACTCCATGGAAATTATTTTTTTTCATTTGTATACTCTCTTCTTGCTCGGAATACTCTTCTACTTTCAATAAAGAAGGTATAGAATCATCACAACTAAATTCAAAATGAAAATTTACCTCATTCTTGTTCGCTTCCCCAACATATTTTTCCTTATTCTTCGTTGCAACATCCATCTTCTCACCTCCAATGACAATTTTTTTAAGTTCCTCTTCATGTTTGTCCATCAATTCCTCTTCAAACAACTTCTTGTTTCTTTCCATCTCTTCTTTCAACAATAAATCATCCTCATCTTCACCAACTTTCTCATCAAACTTAGGACCATCCATGTTCACAAATTTTGATTGCAAACCTTTTTCATCCACTTCACATAATGCACACCATTCACATGTTATTGCTGAAACTTGCACCTCATTATCTTCTCCATTTGTGTGGGTTGCCCCCACATATTATTCCTTACATTCAACCCCTACCAAAGGGTTGCAACACTCTTTCTTTCTAATCTTCTCTTTGCTGTCCTCTTTCAAGAGAATGTTCTTCTTCTCATATCTCTCATCCCATATTCTCATGTCCTCCATAACGATCTTTTTCAATACATCTACTTCAACCTTGATCTTTTCAAATTCTTCATGGTACTTCCTATTTTCCACTTCTTCCCAATATTGTTACCAGAATAAAATTCTTACGGGCCTCCTCATGACCCATCCCATCCTCTCAAGTATAGACTGCTTCATGTCTGACAATCTGTCCACACAAAAATCACACACACCACAAGTCCTGGTGTAAATTGCCACACATTCAGTGCTCTGTCTGCACACTCAGGAACTCCTACTCTGATACCACTAATGAATTAAGAAACCAACCCTTATTCGCATACTCACAACAATCTGAAAATGTAACTCAAAGTTTGTTTGAATCATCACCAAAATCTGCAAGTAAGGTCTCATGTTTCTCATTGAAAGACTCATGAATTGTTACAACAACAAAGCATAACTGAAGTACAATATTTTACAGCCATATGGGGTTGATGAAAACTATTGTAAAACTTATGCAAATCTGATTTACAATAGCAAATGAAAATACAAAACTTATCTCCTTCAATTTATCTTCTTTCACAATATTCTAGCTCCTTCAACTTGCATTCATCATTGGAAATCAATGTTGTAAATAAACCATGAAACCATGAACCTTCTTGCTGCTGTAGTACACTTTTAAACCTACAACAAAAATATCTTCTTAGTCTCTTTCAACCTTCTTTCAGCTGAATCTCTTAAGCTCCCTTCACATAGACTTCACTAGCTCACTATCTCTCCAAATATGGAGCCCACTAGCTCCCTAAACCATGGGCTTCTATGCAAATAGAAATCTGCAACAATGGAGTCTTTAGATCCTCTCTTCAATCTAACATCATCTCCCCATCTCACCTACAAAACTCCTAAAGCCCCCTTCCCAAATGACAAGGCTTGAATATATAGATTTGTGACTGAGAAAAACCACACAAAAAAACATGTCACTTTCTACCCATCATTGCTCCCTCATTCATCCAAATCTTTAAAAATGATTTTCTGGTTTTTTGTGCCTCCTTTTCAGTTTTCTAGAACATTTTGAAATTCTTGATTTTGTTACGATATGAGGAAGTTATGACTGTTTTACCAAGACTAGGTCTCACAGTTACGACCCAAACATGCAACAACATGCTAAGCTTGTAGCCAACATGCAAATGCATGCAAAGAAAGCAATTGGACATGCAATAACATGCATACCAAGTGGTCCCACCTAGAAATGAGATGCCCAAATGGAATATTCCACCATTTATGCCTTTGAAACATTTACTAGAGCATAATTCCTCAAAAATTACATTTTCAAATCACCACAAGGGAAAGTTATAATGTTACAAATTAAAATATGTATTCCTATGCACCTTAGCTAGCCCTTATTGAAAAAAAAAGAAATAGAAATATTTTTGGTGATGCGATATTTCCTTACACCCTAGATGCTCTTGCGTCAATTTGTATGCACCATCTCCAAAGGACCTATGGTAGAATATTCTTTTTTGAACCTTTTCCTTGTTTGCTTTCTAAACTAACACTCTTTACAAATCACAATGATAGGCTTTGTAATTCTTGGAAGATCTCTCACAACATCAGTAGAACTGATCTTCACTAAGCTATCAAAATTGATGTGACACATCCTTGTATGCCATAGCCAACTTTCATTGATTTTCAGAGTCACGAAGCACTTACCACCAGCACTCTTGAGTTGATAAACATTTCCTTCTATGCTTGTTCATGTTGCAACCAAGGTTCTAGAGCTTTCTTTTCTGATTTCACAACTATCATCCTAAAACACCAAATTGTATCCTCTACTACACATTTATCCTACACTAAGAAGATTATGTTGAAGACCCTTGACATAGAGAACATCATGCTTACCATCAAAACTAATTGAACCTTCTCCATAGATCTTAGTACAGATGTATCATCACCAAACTTAACAAAACTACCATCACACTTCAAAAGCTTAATAAACTTACTTTTATCAATTGTCATATGACTTGAGCATCCATTGTTAATTATCTAGTAGTTTCTTTCCTCTCTAGCATGAAATGCAGTCAACATAGTTCCTTTAATTTTGTAACCTATTTCCGAAGCAAATTCCTTCAAACATCTTTCAAGATTAGTGGAATCAGTTCCAAAATTTAAATCCATGAACATAAACATCACTTCCATCATCTTGATAGTTTGATTCCTCATCATCAGATATACCATCATCTTCTTTAGCATAATAACTCTTCTTGAAAGATTTAACATTATGATCTTTATGTTTGTCATTTGCAACTTTGATTAGACATTTAGAAGCATAATGACCTATATTTCTACAATTGAAACACTTGAAGGGTAACTTACCTCTGTATTCTATAGTGCCTTTTTTCAATATCCTTAGAAAATTTGCTTCCACCTCATCAAGATCATCTAGATTAGATTCATCATCCTTCTCTACCTTGTTGAATTTAAAAGAATTTTCTTTCTTTGTAGCATCTTTGTCAAACTCTCTTAATTCAAAAGTAGTTAAATCACCAAACATTTGATCTCTACTATATTGATCCAATTTTGAGCTTCCTCAATAGCATAAACTTTAGCACTATAATATTTTGGAAGAGTTCTCAATACCTTTTTCACAACTTCACTTTCCTCAAGTATTCCACCAAGACGGTTGATGATATTGACAATTTCATCCATCTGGAGCTTGTAGCTTGCAATATCTTCATCTTCAAACATCCTTAGGGTTTCAAATTTGGCTTTGAAGTTCTACATCTTTTCTTGCTTGACTTTATCATCTCCTTCATAAATACTTTGCAACTTTACCCAAACCTCTTTAGCAATTTTGAGACTTATCACTTTTACAAGTTCTGAATTAGAAAGCCCACTTAAGATACCATTCCTTGCTTTTCCATTATTCTCATAATCCTTGATCTCATCATCACTTACTAGACTAGTAGCAAGCATAGTATATCCTTTTTCAACTGACTTTCATACACCAACTCCTAATGAAACAAGAAATGCTTCCATCTTGGATTTCTAGAAAGCATAATTCATTCCATCTAACTTAGGGACCTTGACATTATTTTTGTGTGCTATCTGGATCTACCTCAAGAGATCAAGCTTCTTCCAAGGAACCTCTGCTCTGATACCAATTGTTAGACACATAGGACAACTGAGAGGTGGGTGAATTAGTTGTACATTAATGCATTCAAATCCTCATTAACTTTTAAACCCTTATTAAGCATTAGCAAAATGTAAGTAAATGAAACAACAACACAATCACAAATATTCGTGCAATAGAACACCAAATTTACATGGAAAACCCTAATCAAATTAAAAAAAGGTGAGGATTAGCTCACACACACACACACATCTATATATATATATGAATAACAACACAGAATACAATGGGCTCGCTATCGGAAGGGCTCACTGCCAAGAAGAAAGAAAGGCTCACTACCCAAAGGACTCATTTTTTGGAATAGAAAAAGAATAGACTAAACTATTATAAGGAGATTCACTATCTTAGAGAAATAAGAGAATCCACCACAACTCTACACCATTCATAACCTTCGGTTCACTGCCTCCAACAACTTCAAGTACACTGAAATGGTCACCTTATTATCATTGCTTCTGGTATACTTAGGCTCTCATGCTCACACTCAGATCACAACACTTGATCACATTCACATCATTACACACTCATACATCTCAACAAAAAATTCACCTTGTATATATACCATTTGCGACCTCAAAAAACCTCTCCAGGTCAACCTCAATGAAACATATGTACCTCAAATAGGTTAGCACCAAACACTTCTGCAATGGAAATAAGTGAAGGCAGACCACACCAAAGGTTAACCAAGACCCAAATCTACACTAACATGCTACACCCTAATTCCACAAACCATGAAGCACTTTCACACATAGCACTAACACGCTAGGTTGGCCAAACCTGAATTAAAGCTAACAACCAATCAACTTCATGCTTCACCAAGTTTAGAATATCTTGCGAGCCATGTGACAACATAACCCAACATTTTGGAATGTTCCAACATCAACATACTATCCTCAAACATTGCCACGACCACTTGAAACTAAGAATTCTTTCATCTTGTGCACCTAGTTGCACTACCATTGAATTCCAGCTCATGAACCAAGCTTACAGAGCAACTCAACACTCAACACTCCAAGGGAAGGTAGGTACAAAAAACATTAGCACATTCCCAAATCTGCAAGACAAGAAAATTCAACACAGATAAATGCAAAGTAATTCCATTTCTCCTAGAGAACCTTCTTCATAGGAAAAGCACTATCAAACACATCTTCCATTGTCACAGGGTCTAGAACCTAAAAATATGGATATAACACCTCTGAACACTATTGAACATGATGTCCAAACCACCCAAGAACTTCTTCAACCATGAAGAAATGTGGAACACAACACAAAGCACAACCCTACCATCTTGTATACTCTCAATGGAAATTTTCTCAAAATCACTTGGAAACCAAGTGAACCTACTACATCAACAACACCTGCTCAACACCACAACTCCTTCTCATCATGACCACACTAGAGGTTGACATCAATGACAATACTAATGACAACATAGTGCAACAATTATGTCTATTTATCTTTATCTCTATCTCTCTCTTTACCTCCCTCTCTCTATCCCTTAGTCTTTTTATCTCTCTCCTCTTATCTCTCTATCAAATTATTTCTAAAATTAATTTCCTAGAAAAAGAACATTTTTTATACCTAAAAGTAAATATTTGTGTTTATTATTATTTTTGGAGGTTATAGAAGATATATTTAAATGTTAAATATATAATAATCTATATAATATATCATTTTATAATCTAATTACATAGAGTTATAATTAGTAATTTATATTATGTTAAATACACTATATAATGATAAATATAACTATATTCTATATTTAATACAAAAATATATGTATAAATTTATAATATATAACTCTCAATATATTATTCTCTCTATCCCTCTTCCAATTTATCTCCCCTTAATTGTTCCTTTCCCAAACTCTCTCCCTCTTTCTCTCTCTCCATCTTTGTTTCTTTGTCTATATATTCTTCTCCTCTGGCTTTGACCGACCTCCTTTGATCCATGACTTTACACCTCGCCCCTTTATCGGATTTTACCGGTTGAATATAAATATATTATATTTTATTTTATTAATCTATACTATATATATGATTTATATATAAAAAGAAATATATATAATTAAATAACAAATATATATATAAATACTTAATATTGACTAATATAATGATTTTGTAATATAATATTATTTTAAATTTATATATGTAGTAACTTTATATTATATAAAAACATAATATATAATAAATATAATTATAATGTGTGTATATGTAAATATAATTGAATAATAAATATATATATATAAATATTAAATATATAATATATTTGATCTAAAAATATAATTTTATACTGAAAATTTTCTTAGAGTTATTTTAATTTATTTACATTGTTCATTTTTATTCACTTAGATTTAATTTATTTTATTTACTTTGAGAGTTGATAATATACTTATATGTTAGGTTTTAAAATTTTAATTTTATAGTTTAGTTTTTTTTTAATATACACTAAATTTTCATTTTTATATATACTCTTTGATGTTATTGTAGAATGCTATCATTTCAATTACTATATATTTATCCATATATTTTGATAATGTCTTTAATACAAAAAATCTATAATCAATTTTAACATTTTCTTTGATTTGTTTACTAATTTTTCCTAACATACTCATTTATATGACATCTCACTTGCCTACCTATTCATCTATATGCCAACGATTTGAATGCAACACTTCCAAATGATCAAATTACTCAAATCGCATACTACAAGAGCACTCATTCTTTATGTTATTTTTCTTAAATAACAAACTAGCTCAAGATAGAATTGAAAGGAAGTTGAGTGTGCAAAAGACACTTCTAGTTCACCAATCTAAGCAAAGGAGATGTGCAAAAATTTCTAATGCCTTAACAATTAAGATTTCATATGCACATTCAAGACAACATAAAAGATATTCAAGAATAGAATAACACATAACATAGCATATACATGGGGAAAACCCTTTCTAGATAAAAAAAACCTACACTTCAAAGCATAGCCCAATGTATTATCAGTAAAAGAATTATAGGACACTTGCAAAGCTATGCTCTTGTAGGAGTCTTCACACTTCAATAGGATTTTGGAGTAATTTCGATAGTATAATGGTACTTCAAAATACAAGACCATGCCACTCCAAGATGCAAGTGATGAATATAAAGGAAATTACAATGCATAAAATGGACATTTGCAAAATACAATGCCAAATACTAAAGAGGCACAAGAAAAGAAAAAAACCAAATAGACATGCAAAACAATAACTTTCCAATTGTCGACACACCTGCACATGCAAAACTATAACTACCAATTGTCAACAAACTTGCACATGTATAATTACACTTGCTAAACAATAACTACACCCCCAAGGCACCCAAACTCCATGCAAACTCAAACATCACAAGGAATGCACCTACATGCATAACTCCACCTATTTTGGCAACTTGCAAAATCAACTCCTCCTTTATAATTATAGTTCTTTTCACTGTTAGCTAACAATCTGACATGAGTTAACTATCACTAATGACTTTACTCAACTTATAAAAAGTGGGATGCCTATATCCTAAAATATAGGAACCATGTCACCCATGCCACTTCACATGTAGGATGATAACTAATTGAATATATTTAATGGATTCAATCTTGGACCAAAATCCTTTCTTTAGATCTCCTTGAAAGCACAACATGTTTCTATGCCACAATAGAGTGGTGAAAACAAGAAAAAATCCCACCCCTTGCCTATAGCCATTCAACACATAATATTTTGTACCACATGATTTCCTCTTAAAGCTCATTTTTTCTAATTCATTCTAGAGTTTATAACATTGATTTAAGATATCCATACTTTAGCCTTGTTCTTGAATAAAACATCAATTGAATCCCCACTAACTTAAACAAAGCATTCGTTTTTCTTTGCATAAAGTTACTACATAATGAAATTTTTTATTCTTTTAATTTTTTTTTGACAAAACATTATTTGTGAAATAAAACATAGATATTGGTTCCATGATGAGGTTTACCTTCCTACCACCAAAATCTAATATTTCTTTTAGGTTACCATCTTTTAACCACATAGGATAAAATTTAAAAGGTAAATTTTGAGGCTTAAAGGCCCATTCCTATTGTAGAGTTGTATGCCATTGATATGAACCCACATTCTCTAAAATGGAAGACACAAGTCAACGGTTCTAAGAAGGCCAAGAATCATCGACCAAAAATCTATCAAAACATTCCACAATGAAGGCACCCACATTTCTCTAATTGTTCAAAATATAAGAACCATTTCTAAGAAGATCATCCATTAATTAAAGCTTATCATGTAGAAGAAGAAGTTTGGCTCAAGAGAGGGACCTTTTTTTATTAGCAACATCATAAATAAAGCTTATTCTGTAGTATCTAAAGAAGATTTGCTCAAGAGAGAGACCTTTTTTTACTAGTAATAACATAACATTGTAGTGGCCTCTAATAACCCAAGGATAATTCTGAGGAGAAGATCTTTTGTGAGCTTGCAAATTAACCTAAATTTTTACCTTACATTAGAGATTTTGGGGAACATAACAATCATTGATCATGACACTAAGATTGTTGATTGTAAATATCCATTCTAAAGAGAGATCACTATTATGACTAAAAAATGGAAAAAAATACATAGAATCTCTAACACACAAAAGAGCACCAATATATCCATAGACAAAAATAATAATACTTTTCCAATATCTACTAATGCCACTACCAAAACTTTCTTTGAGAAGTTTAATTTTCTTAATTAATAAGATTAAAAAACCAAACGCTTTAATCAATCTTCTAACAACATTCTTTCTTAGGTTTATTGCAGATTCTCTCACATTGTAGATAATAATAGTCGCTCAATAGTTGAGGTAAGTAAGAAACCAGTTATTTGAGAGCACCTAAGACTAACAAATGTTCTTCCAAACGCTCGGTATCTTCATCGTCAATTTTAAGATTTACTTTGAGTGCCTATTCTGATCCTGTTTTTTTATGTTTTTGGTTGTTATATTTTGTTGTCTAGCATACAAATGCATGCCTAGCTAGCGACTGGACATTAACCATGATCTTCTATCTTTATGTTTAAACTTTGACTTGATGTGAGCTTACCCTGAGCTGACAAATGTTGGTCTTATTACAGGGAGTAACTATAAACACATTTTCCATGGGACAGCAATGGTATCCTTTAATATACGCAGGGAATGCCCCCAATATTTCTGGGGGCTTCTCTTCAGAGGAGGCAAGGTGACATACTAATGTTTTCAGATATCCATATATAGAGGTTTTAGTTTCTTCAATGTATTCTGGAATCAATGGTTGATGACAAGAAATGACAAATTGATTCCAAAATATCGGAAAAGATTTAAAAAAAAATGCTTTTTATAAACTTTTTGAACGCACTGGTATATATTCTTCTGAAACCAAAATTCTGGATTTTGCTGTATGCATTCCTCAGGCAGTGTTATCCAGATTCTTTGGATCCCGAAAAAGTTGAAGGAAAGATAGTGCTCTGTGACGCATACGATGATAGTTTAGCAGTGGTCTCAGCCGGAGGTGCTGGTGTCATACTAAGTTCAGATTTCATTGAGGAAGACATTGAGCAAGCAAAAAAGTATCTTCTTCCTACAACAATGTTCCCAACTGCAGAAGTAAACAAGATAAAGTCCTACATCAACTCCACAAGGTAATTGGATTACATAATTACTTTAAACAGTTTTGAACAAGGGTAAGTCTTTAATGCAACCAAGGAACTTTATACATCCCCAAAACTACCTAAGATTTAACATTCTAACCCATGAATTTAACTGTGATACTCTGAAATAAGTTTTTGGATTCAGTAAGATAATAATCATGTTGGTATAGCCAAATCTTGTGGCATGTGATTTTGTATATGGTAAGGCAAAATTCATAACATAATGTCCACTCTGAATTAAGTCTTCCAATATCTACCTTTTCAGTTTTCAGTCACTTTGGAATTTTGATAAAATTCTAAAGACTTATAATAGGTTGGCTATTGCACAGTAAGTTTTTGTTACAATAATGAACCTCTTTTCTTCATTTGCATTTGAATCGTTTCTGTATTCTGTTGCAGCTCTCCTCTTGCAAAAATATTAAGAACCGTTACTCCCAATGGTGCCGTAGCGACTATAGTGGCTTATTTCTCATCCAGAGGTCCAAGTCCAGTTATACCAAGTTTACTCAAGGTGACATTCTCGAACCCAGACTGACAATCGAAAGCTCTGTTTTATGTATTGTGTGATTACATTAACTAATTGATCTCATTGTCCTGTTACAAGCCTGACATCACTGCCCCTGGAGTGAATATCCTGGCTGCTTGGTCCAAGGTTGCACCACTCGTAAGTGACTCAGGGGATACGAGGTTTGTGGATTTTAACATAATTTCTGGAACATCCATGGCCTGTCCTCATGCCACAGCAGCTGCAGTCTATGTCAAGTCCTTTCATCCTGATTGGTCTCCTGCTGCTATTAAGTCTGCTCTCATGACCACAGGTACCATATGACTTTTCAATATAAAATCTTTTCTAGTTAGAATCAAAGAACTATATAATCCACCTAGTTGATTTGATAAATAAGTTATAATAGAGAAATGTCACCCCTAGAGAGACATAGTTACAGTTTTCCTAGTTGGATTTTTCAGTAGTTTAAGTGTTAGAGATCTATAGTCCAACGAATTTGGAGCAAAGCTGTGGGGAATGATGAGTTTCATACTATAAGCCAAGCTTCCATTCACTAGCTGTGAGGACAAATGGAAATAGGATCTCCAGGAGTAACACAAATAGACTTCTCTGAAATGGTATTGAACAATTCAAGAAGAAATGGCAGAGTGCTCTGAAATGAACAGTTAATAAGATACAGTGCTTGCCAGGGTTTTGCAATTAGGATACCAAATTAAGGAAATCTGATTTTTGAGAAGACTGGGAATCAAGTGTGCTTGAGCTCGAACCAAAATAGTACAAAAATGATATTTAAGAATCAAGTGACTCATTTTTATGGTCATATTACAGATTGATGATGTGGACTACTGTAATCTATAATCAGCAATAGCTTCTTATCTTCTTTCAAATGCTGATCGAAATAATTATTTTGTATCTTTTCTGTATGCTATAATCTGGGTTATCTATATAAGGAACTATTGGGTTTTAATCTTATCATTCATTGTGCGATGGACCACAAAATGTGATTTGAAATGTTAATTTTCGATCATATTTGTTAAATTTATCTGGAAGTCTTTTTATTTATTACATTCAATATGTTTTGCAGCTCATCCTTTGAATGATAAGCTCGATGGCAATGAAGATGCAGAACTTGGATATGGGTCTGGCCTCATTGATCCAGTGAGGGCCATGGACCCGGGGCTTGTGTATGATGCAGATGTAAATGATTACATCAACATGATGTGCAGCCAAGGTTACAACACTACAACATTGCGTTTAGTGACAGGAGACAACAGTACCTGCTCCTCCAATGTAACTAAGAATAAACTTAGAGGAGTGAGGCAACTCAACTATCCTTCCATGATGGTTCTTCCTAAGGCAAACACATCATATTCTGTTACATTTCCCAGAACAGTGACTAATGTAGGACCTTCAGATTCTACATACCAGTCTGTGATAATTGCATCCTCTGGAGTGGATGTCGAGGTAACACCAGATACCCTATCTTTCACATCTGTCAACCAAAAGTTGTCATATACTGTGAAAGTTAGCGGTGGAGGTCTACCTGAGAAAACCATGCTAGCAGGTGCATTGACTTGGAACTATGGCAAGTACAGTGTAAGAAGCCCAATTGTTGTATATCCCTTTCATGTTAGGAAAAGGGGATTTTAGTTTGATTATTAGTTCTACTTATGGTTTATTATCTTTCATATTGATGATGGGTCACTTTTTTCATAACATTTATTATCATTTGTCTTGATATTGGATCACAAAGAGTGAGTTCAAGTTTAGATTCAATTCTTATGTAGTTTATTTTGTGCGAAAATGTTCTTTTACAAAAAAATATGATTACATGAACATCAACATCTTAACTTCATCCAACCCTTGGGTAGCAATATTGTCTTGTAGTAGTTTGATAATTAATTCTACTTATGGTGTATTATCATTCACCTTGATGATGGTTCATTTTTTTGATAGATATTTATTATCATTTGTCTTGATATTGGATCACAAGGAGGGGGTCCAAGTTTAGATTCAATTATTATGCAGTTTATTTTGTGAAAAAATGCTCTGTTACATTAATTTATGATTGTATGAATATAAACATCTTAACTTCATCTAACTCTTGGGTAGCAATATAATGTGATGAAGGAGCACACCCAGGTCTGCCCCCCCTACAAGCTCATACTCACTCAACACAAGATGAAACGACAAAATGAAGCAAACACTTTCTTGTATTAATGAAAACGATATTACATAATTACAATAACATGATATGGGCTATCTCACTACAGTCGTCTACCAAAATGCAAATCTGAGCTTTCGCTCTCAACTCTACACTGGAAGTTATTCTCGCACTTCTTGTTTTCTCCATTTGCTTGTATTCCTTCAACGCTTATATCTCCATCTAATTCTGCAAGTCGGCTTTGACATTCCCCATACCTCATGTCATAGTTTACATTATCGTCCAATTAGCATTCAAAACCTCCAGACCGTTATCTCATTACCAGTAGCTCCCTGAGTCGGCCAATGAATATGTATTCCACAACAATGATGTGGAATGCATCCAATATTGCTTCGCCAGGTGTGGTAGCCAAACTCACCATCCAATGTTGTTGCCTGTTCATTTCCCACCATCAAAATTTCGCCAAGACTCCAACTCATCTCCCCCCGAAACCACCATGTCACATCAATAAAGCTCTTGTCGAAGTGTCACCAAGACTTAGTAAGATCTCACACTGAACCGAATATGTCTTCTTGACATCACCATCTTCAGAATATTGAACAGATTTTGGAAGATCTCTCATCGAACCATGTATCTCTCCCCGACATCTTCACCACCATATCATCGATGAGACTCGCCTTATCAAAGAGACCCGGGAGTATCTCCCATTGAAACCTTAAGGTCACCTTGATATTGCCCCATTGGAGAGACTCACCAACATCTCCCAACGATAACCTGGAGTAACCCCACTGCAAATATCTCACAGTTTGTCAGAATGTCGATGAGACATTAACGAATGTCTCACCAACTAGCATGACTCTCATCAACATATCCCTATTGTATCGTTATAACTACCACTCAC
>VDFB02159184.1:0-35896 GCA_007258455.2 Sequoia sempervirens | reverse complement strand
AAAGCTCTACAAGTGAATTTTGGCGAGATACAAGTCCAAAGGCAATTCAGAGATCAAACCCTAATCCGGTGAAAGGTATTTATTTGCAAAACTTGTGAATTTGAATTTCTAGAAATGGATGCTCTGTTAGTTGTTGATATTAAGGATAGACCCCACCAAAAATTCAAATGGAACCCATTCAAATCTATTGAGACATAACCATTAGGTGCATTTTCTTCTGTTCCATATGGTATTTTGCACATTGAAGATATCAGGGCATATATTCATGCGAATGTTGAGGAGTTAGGAAGCTACCAGTTGTTAAATCTATATACAAATCATATTGTGGGAGAATATCTTTGTCTAAGGCCTGAATTTAAGACTTTGGAGGAGAAGTTCACACAAATTGTGAAGTTTCCCATGTTCAACAAAAATGAATGGGTTCAGTACATATTAAGTAGAGTGCATGCCAAGTTCATGTGGTTAAATCAACCCTTCAAGATCACAGGAGAAGCTATAAGCATTTTTACTGGTTTGAATTCATCTGGTGGGTTGCCCACATTGAAAGCTATGAAGAACCAAACAGTCATTGAGGAAATTGCTTCCATTTTCAACAAAAGAGCCATGACAATTAATGACATCATTGAATTGGATGTAAAATTTCTTCTATGGTTATTGGATATAAAATCTATCACTCTAGCTAGGAAAACTCTGTATCTATTACTACAATTTATGCAGGTTATCAAATGGTCAAAGAACATGCATAATATGACTTATGTGAGTTACTAAGGAGCCAGCTAATTGAAAATCTTGGTAAAATCAAGAAGGATAAGAATAACTCCTTCAAGTATGGAAATGTGTTATTATGTCTATTCTTCTACTTCATGAAGGAAGTTCTAGGAGTTGGTAAAGTGCAATGGGAAGGTGACAGACTTGTAGTCATTCAAATCAGAGACATCTTATACAAAATTGGTGATAGAAAAGCAAGGAAAACTGCTATTTGGGGTTACTTCAAAAGCTTCCAGAATGAAATGCAAGCCAGGGAAAGGATTGCTAAGTCTATTGTGGAAAAATATAAGGACACTATTTTCTTCATGGTTGACATTGATCAGTGTTTGATGGAAGAAGCAGAACCTAGAACAATTTGGATAATGCCTATGGGATATGAGGTTGAAGAACACATTTTGGAGTTGTATTCCCAACACTTGTAGAGTAAACCTTGGGATCTAATGGAAGAAAGGTTTGGTATCTTTGAAGAGAAGGATATGTAAGTGCACACACAATTGAAGAAGCCTATGATAGTCCAAAAGGCGAGAAAGGAAGTTGAAGCTTTTGCAGAAAGCATCGGCATATCAGTAGAAGTAGTGAGGGAAGCTAGGAAGAAAAGAGAACAATCTAAAGAAGGGGAGCCTGCTAGAACTGAGTTAGCTAGTCTGGAAGCATCCTTTTCTAGATCTAGATCTACAAGGAGCTCAACACTTTTATTCAGTCCTACAAAGAAATCAATCCCAATAAAATTTCAAGTCAAGACATCCGAAAGAGAAGGAGAGAGGAAGAAGGATAAAAGCACAAGATTCTATGTTGCTATTGAGGATGATGAAGAAACTGAATCAAATGAAGAAGTAAGAGAAATCAAGCATAAGGGAACAAAAGCATCAAAGGTCTCTAAGGACAAGCCCTCCGATGAAGAGAAGCAAAGAAAAAGATGAAAACTGATAGATCAGGTATGACTGTAGAGGAAGTGGAAAAAGATTTAATTAAGGATGGTAATCTCAAACCACTTTCTGAATGGTATGATGCTTTTGATAGTGATGGTCAGATAATTCTTAAAGAAGCCACAATAAAATATTTGAATTTTTTCAATATGAATCTCATAGAAATAATGTCAGAGTTTCCTTCAAGGGTTATATGAAGTCTTAGAAATGAGGAGAGTAAATGCAAGAGCTAAAGATGAAAAAAATGAGAGAACACATAATTGTTGATCTATGTCTGGTAATGCCAATAAAAGAGATGAAGAAAATCCTCAATGATGCTAAAAAGGATTTTAAGAGAAAATCAAGGGTGAATAAGCTTATGATCAGGCAGACATAGGAATTAGCAAAAGACACTTGGAAAATTCTTAAGGCAGTTCTATTAAAGAACAAATATAACATTGTCTCTGAAGAAAGTCATGATGAAAATGTTCCATCTGGTCTAGAAATTGAAGAAATAAAAGAAGATACAATTGAGGATACTCAGAATCCTCTAGATATGCAAGATACTAAAATTCCCATTGAGACTGAAGCTCCTAAAGATATGTCACTTGAAGAATTAGAGATTCCCAAAGCCCAGCAAGGATCTATGATTGAAGAAAAGAAGGCCAAGGAAAAGGAGGTTGCAATGGAAGCAAGAGACACTGCAGAGGTAGTAAATGAGTTTTTAGAAGAACAATAGGAGGAGTTTGACCCTAAATTGGTTGAAGGTCCTATCAACTTGGCCACTCTATCTCCTTTTAAGAAGCTAAAGGTAACATCATTTGATCAGGCCAAGGAAAGGGATGAGATATTGAAATATCACATTGAGGACAGTGAGCTGCTAAGTCTTGCATCTGATATCTTGGAGAATATCATGCCCACACATGTCAAGGACTCATCTGATTCTCCCTTTGGTCAGTTAAAGAAACTTATCAACTCGATAAGTACTCACTTTGAGTCTCTTGAAAAGTCAGCTAAGGATAAGGTCTAGAAAGAATTTGATGCAAAACGGTTCAGTAGATTGAAGTGTGTGATTGCTAATGATAAATCCTTATTAGCTACCTGTGAAAAGAACATTCAAGGTGCATTATCTGAGGGTGGAAATATCTGCAAGTCATGCTTATCCCTGTCAAAATTCACTAGGGTCATTGAGAAGAAAATTAAGGAATATGATAAACAATTAGCAGATATTTCTCAAGCCTTTGGTCCTCTAACCATTTCTAGGGGTAAGCAAGAAGGTCAAGTCATATCCTTGCTTGAAAAAATTAAAAGTTTGAAGCATGAAAAAGACAAAATTGTTGAAAGTGTATGTGAGCTCAGAGGAATAATTGATCCTAAAATGGAGACAATGCTTAGTGCATTGAAGGAAGCATAGGATGCTATGGCTGTCAGTGATCCAGAAAATCTTGAGTCAGCAGAGATGAAATCCTACTTGTTATGTGGTCACATGACTATTTTGGAGAGTCTCAAAAAGGGTTGGGATACTAGTTTAAGCCTGTTGAAGAACAATTTTGCAAACATATTCCAGACCATGTAAATTAGAAAAGCATGTTTGTATATATATACAATTTTGTATGATTTTTGGTATGTAGATTCCCTTCTTTGTCATTGATGTCAAAGGGGGAGTGTGGGATAGTGAAAAATTCCTTATTCATCTCAGGGGGAGTTGTGTTTTGAAGTTTTGAGGATTGCAGTGTATGCATGTTGGTATTGATTCTGACACTTAGTCATTTTTCACTAAGTGTTGCCATCAATGCCAAAGGGGGAGATTGCTGGCAAGAGACACTGCACAAGTCATCTAGTGTTGTCATTGATGGAAATCCTACTCAGTAATCATATCCGCACTTTAGTATTTTCTCGTATCGAAAGTTAGATTGAATATATGTGATAACTATCAAAGCTAAAACAAGGAATCCGATAGAGTTGTGTACATTGGCTCATATGTAATTTCCTATTATCATAAATTGTGTTGTGGATCTCAGGGAAGGTCTTTTGATGTATGAACTAACTTATCTTTGAATAATTGTGCCTCGTATTGACTGGTGTGCAAGTTAGAAGATCCGATTTATTGATTTTCGGTCTAACAGTGCAAAAAGGCCAACAGGGTGATTGTACCATGTTGTGGATATTTGTGACATAATTGTTTAAGGTGTTTCATGTTCGAGCATGTTGTTTTGGGTCCTCACTATGTTTTTTTTGACATTGTATGATTCGCATTAATAATTGTATATGGATTGAGCCGATAGTTTCTACATGTTTTATATTTTTCTAAAGCTGACATGTAGTTGATGTTATCTCTTGATGCAGATATATATAATCGATTATTCATATCATTTTGATGTGTGTTACAATGTGATGCAAAATTCAAAAGGAATATAGATCGATTGTGCACAGTTTCAATTAAACAGAACAAAGATTGGTGATTCAAATTAAAGTAGACAGAGTTTCAAGAGCAGAATCAGACAAAATGTGAAGAATGTTGTCAATGTGCTTAATCGGATATATACTCAGGCATTAGTAGATCCTAATTTCATAGTTCATCCACTCTAGTTGTCTATCTATGACTGTAAGATAGTGAGTCTTCTTTTGGGAAGTATGCCTTTTGTATTTGAGTAGTGAGCTCTAGGCAATGTGCATGAATGCATGTGCATTTCCCATTTGTAAACACTTATTTTGAGTATACTCATATTGTGGATTAACCTCCACCGTGTTTTTCCCCTAATAGGGTTTCCACATAAAAAATCCTTGTGTTATGGTGTTGTGGTTGATTGTCTTGTGTTCTTGCATCTTTCTTTTGGTTCAATGTTATGCGTGGTTTAAAGGTCAAGTTAATAAAGTTAAATTTTGTAGAACACTGATTCACCCCCCTCTCAGTGTTCCTTGATTCCAACAATTAATGTAACTGATGAGAAAGATAAAATTGATGATCTAGATTATTTTTTTTACATGTGTATGTTAATATGTATATGATTCATGCTAGAGTGAGATCACCCATTTAGAAAAAACTAAGAGTTTGATTTAAATATTCTACAAAACCCTCAATTCACTTATTCAATCGACTAGTCTCTCCCAATTCAATCAATCACTAAACCAAATTTGATAAAGTTGGGGAGGAATTATAGGGAAGAATCTCATTATGAAATGTTGGTTCTTAAAGGAATGTAAGAACTTGACTGTCCTCCTATACATGCCAAATTGTGGTAGTAATTAATAAATTCATTATTCTTCAATTTTGAATTATTTTCTCATGTACACACATGTACAAATTTGTATATTTAGTATATTTCAGTGATGAAAATGAATATTTAAAAATTTAGTTGGAAAATATAATTAATTACAAGACATAATTGATAATCACCTCGTTTCTTGTAGTCAAGTCATTTGATATACATGATTTTCCAAACTTTATTTATTTACATTTAAGTAATCAAATTCATTTCCTAAGTGTAGTGTGAAGTGAACTAAATATTACAAATAATATAATCCATTTCATAAAGGATATGGTTGAGGTAATGAGAAATTATCTATAGTTTAGAGTTATTTTATTATCTTATAACTTAATATGAATAATTTTTCTATTTTATTTACTTTTAAGAAAAAATTCTAAATTTGTATTACAAAGATGTAATGTTTACACATTCACATAAATTATATGATTGAAAATATCTCTATATTTAATTTTGAATTTATCAATGTATAATGTTATTGAAATTTTTTATTATAGATTACTCATGTCTTGTTCTAGAATATTATAATCATATTTGTAGCATGCCTATTGCTATAACAATATAATCATATTTTTAATACGTAACATATATGATGTTTGGTTGCACTAGACTCCTTCTTATCTCTACAAACTTTCCTTCCCTTGGTAGAAAGACTCATAATTTCAGCAATAAAATCTTTAGTAATATTAAACTTAGTCCCACCAAGCTTCAACACCCTATTTTTCCATCCCTGAATGAAGGCCTCTATCATCTTAGGGTCATTCCTATGGAGTCTCCCCATGTATGGAGTAACTCTCCCAATCTGCAACCATTCCAAAACTTTCACATTGGTCTTCAAGGTGTCATAGGAGATAGGTTCAACTCTATTCTAGTCACCACCCATGATCGCAACAACTAGAAACCACAAATGCTTGAAAGACTTACAAAGAATTAGAAGAAGCCTCAAGAAGATTAAAGCCTTAGAGCCACCCACAATCAGTGTGGGAGAGGTAAGGTGGTAGGGAACAATAATTAATCTTGAAAGCTATTCCTTATGGATGATAGTCAAATCATCAAAGCACAAGGTTGTTAGAAACCAAGATCAGATTTGCAAACCAGAATATCCTTCCACGGAAGAGAAAAATAGAAAAAGAAGAGATATTGCAAAAAGATGTGCAAGTAATATTATTCAGGAATTCAATAATTACAAGATAATGATTTTCTTTATAAAAGCAAGATATGCATAACCCTAATCTTATCTTGAGCAACAAGATAGCTCAACAAGATAAGGATGAGAATTAATTAACCTAGGAAATAAATAATTACCTAAGTAAACTTATGCAAAGTGTAATTAAATATTAATTACACCAACACCCCCCCCCCATAAGTGCAACTTAGGGAGAAGCAAATTATTATGCAAATATGAGTCTCGGCAATAAGGCCTGATCAGGTACTCATTTACAAATGCAATGATGAGGTAGAGAAGGAAAACCCAGTGTGACAAAACCCCCCTACAATGAGATGACTGCTACAAAGAAGCACTGGAAAAAAACTATGGAGTAACACTGGAATCACAATCCGACAAGCAAGTAAAGATACTTCTATCTACAACTGAAACCAAAACCGGAATCATGATAATGTGATAGCAGACCCGATGCCACGAAACACTGGAAAAATCACAAACTGGAACAACCCTGGAATCTGTGAAGCAATAGTAGAAGAAATGAAGACATAATCTGGAAACCATGTATCTCGATGCCGATGCCAAACTGAGACTAAAAATATTCCATGGGAAGGAGTACCAAAAAAGACTCTGGAACAATAACCATAAAAACATGGCCCTCAAACTAAGAAGAATCTGAACCAATGAGGATCAAGAAACATAATCTCTCAACTAAAGTGTGAACCGATGAATCTAATATGTGTCAAGCTATAGCAAAAATGTGGCCAAAAGAAACTAGGAAACCAAATAACCCATGCGAGCTATCATCAAATAAAAATGGATATGGAGATCAAAGTGCATGTACACTCTAATCAGATTTATTATGCAAGAAACCCCCCTTGATGGAACTTTATCTCAGTTCATTTATTACAATAACCCAATGATTGTAAAAGGAGAGAAAGATAATGCATGCATAAACAAAAAATAACATGATGTGGTACTGAAATGAAGTATAAATATTCAAGTTTCACCTTTCCAATTGCCAAAACATCCAAGTAATCTCCAAAACACCCATCGGGACAAATCTAGAATAATGATAAACTTGAGACAGATACAGAAAAAAGTGTATGGATAGCAAGATAGAGCTCCTCAATACCTTTCCAATGCCTCAAAGAAGACAAAAGTTAGAGATCGTGGCAAAAAGTTATGAGCTCGGAAGCCCAAAATGAACATCTGACTTCATACAAAAAAAAATCATATAAACAGAAAATTTTAGAAAAATAACCTACACCACTGGAAAGTTCTCAGAACCAGCTTTCCGACGATATCTCGTTTTCCCGATTTCGATACCGTATGCCCAAGTTATGACCAAAAGAAAAAAATTGCTCCTTTAGGGAAAATTAGGGCTAGGAGGGGCAAAGAGGGCTGTATGGCCGGGTGACGTCATGCTGACGTCAGCACTTTACTAAAAAAAAATTGACGGCCATTTGGCTGTTAGAGCAAAAAAATGCCCCCCCTACAAGAAATGTGATGGCCGTCAAGAAACTGCTTGTGTGTTGGAATATTCTCATGGGATCTAAAAGATTCCTTTCGTTGTTTGGAGTTGTAGGTGCAAAATCTGGAGGGGAATATTCCTCGAATTTTCCATTTTTCGGTGTTTGGAAAAAGGCCAATAGCCTTGCTGCCACTGGTGAGGGATGCCGACCGGAAAGGCTCTGCCGTTGGTGGGATGGTTGTTCGCCGAGGGGGCCGCCGGAGGATGTTGCTAGTAATAAAAGGCACCAGACAGTGGAAACAATCGCCGACTTGTACAGTGAGGCCTGCAGGTCCTGCATGCATAGGTACCTGTGGGTACCTTAATAGATGCAGCCCATAAAACAAATCCGCTAAGATTTTTCCTTGTCTTTTAAAAAAAAAAAAAACTTACAATATTTGTTTAATTTTTGGAGAAAAATTTTAAACCTAGAAAATAAAAAAGTTTTACCAGGGTTGTAGGAAAAAAAATTTCTTGATCCACGTGCAAATGAACGTACAGGCCGTATGAGAATTTTTTTTTCCTTAGAAGCTCCTAACACCAAAATAGGTCAAGTTATATGTTGATTTTCATCTCTCGCATGCTTTGGATCCGATGGCGAGGTCCGATCTGCCTAAAAATGCACCAGAAGCTTCGCAACTCCCAGATCTGACAAATCTTCAAACCCTCATAACTTTGGCATAAAATGTCAGATTCAGGCGAAACAAAAGTCGATCTTGACTTTTTCGACAACCTTGAACTAGAATATGAGCTCAGATCTCATCCAACGTGTGCCGAAAGTAACCATGCAAGAGCACCCAAATAGAGAGACAAAACCAAGGTATGAAACCCTCAAGGAATCCCAAACGAACTCTGCAATGAATCTCTCCAGAAATCTGAGAAGGGGCTGCAAATCAAGGCTTTGATACCATGTTAGAAACCAAGATCAGATTTGCAAACTAGAATATCCTTCCACAGAAGAGAAAAATAGAAAAAGTAGAGATATTGCAAAAAGATGTGCAAATAATATTATTTAGGAATTCAATAATTACAAGATAATGATTTTCTTTATAAAAGCAAGATATGCATAACCCTAATCTTATCTTGAGCAACAAGATAAGGATGAAAATTAATTAACCTAGGAAACAAATAATTACCTAAGTAAACTTATGCAAAGTGTAATTAAATATTAATTACACCAACAAAGGTAAGGCCAAAATATAGATCACACAAAGATTTAATCTACCACATAATAAAGCTCATGTGATATAAACTAATGATGAAAAGATCCCCCTCCTGAACATGTTTGTAAATCATGATTTAAACTTGTAATGGCTTCAATGGGAGAGGGTCATTCCCTTCCTATACCATATGTTCATTAACCCCAATGTTAGAAAAAACATTGGCAAGAAAATTCCCCTCTTTGAAGATATGGGAAAGGAAGCATTGATCAAAGGAGCTCAAGATATCCACAACATCTAGAATCAGAGATTCAACTATCCATGAAGGGGGTGATCTTCTTTAGGTTATTAATAACATTTATGGAGTCACCCTCGATCCAAACTCTCCTAAAACCTTTAGACTGAGCTAACTTCAGCTCATGATAGGTAGTTGAACCAGGATCATAGGGAAATGTTGATCTTTGGTTACATTGCCAATTTGGGTACACAATCATCAAATTTTCTTGAGATGGCAACTATTTTTTATGGAATCTTGTTGTCTATACAAAGAGGGATATCTAAAGTAATTATTGAAAGTGACTCTAAATTGTAATCATGATGTTGAATGGCACTCCCAGCTAGTCTCTATGTGATCTCATTGAGGCCTCTCACAAGGACATGATGGGCTTTGATTAGATCAAATTGATGCACATTTTTGTGAAGGAAATGCCTTTGTGAATGTTATGGAAAATTTAGAGTCATATTTCCAAACTATTAAAGTTTGGAATGATATGAACTCGCTTCATGAGCACATGTAAACTACTATCATTAATGGAGTTTATTCTCTTAGTGCATCCCATGTTAGAAATTGATTTAAAAAAAATTCATGTGTTTAAGGACTACACATACCCCCATTTGCATGAAGAACTATGATATCTTCCTTTTGATTTATTTTAGCAAGTTATTTTTTCATATTGCCTCTCTATTGTATGCTAGAAGTTCTTAGAATCACCATTAGCTAGTTTCTAGTTGCTACTTTTTCACTACTCCATCCTCTGCTATGGGTAGTGATCTAGTTTAGGAAGAGCCTAATAAATGCGAGTCTTTAAAGAAATATTAGTATGTTTGGTCTATTCTTCAAAAGGGAAATATAGCCTCCTACATTGAGGTAATGAAAGGCCATGAACCTTCCCCCTCAATTGAATTTTCTAATTCTTAGAAGGATGAATTAGTTTAAGTTAGGGGACTCTCCTTCTTGATCACTATTGAGATGATCTTAGTGGGTAGTGGTCTTCCCCTTGGAGTGAACCTCCCCAAAAATGCTAAGGGGAAATACTAGAAGGACATGGATACGTTCTTGAAAAGGGGTAAGAAGATCAACTATTTGCATAATGGGTTTAATAGTGAGAACCTTCTTGGGGTTTAGAAGAAAACTGTAGAGGTTCTTATGAGGTAAGTAACCCTAGAAGGCTAGTACACAATATTTTAGTCTCTATTGTTTCCTATGCTTAATCATTTTAGGTCTAGTGTGGAAATAAAATTTTCTTTTTGGATACACTCTTTGCTAGAAAAATATCTTAAATTATTGCTAAATAAAGGTTACAATTACCTACCTCTCCATCAAGGTTTAATCTATAGGATCTACTAGTACAATCTATCCCTCTCCCTAGTTGTATCCTTGCTCCCTCATATAATACTAACCCCTCCCTTGTCCAAAAAGGCATGAATTCAGACAACTCTGCTAAAAATTCTTGAACCCCTTTCTCAAATGCTAAAATAATCCCCCTCCCTTAGATTAGGAATATTTAGTCCAACCCCCTTGTTCCTCTAAAGGAAAATCCATTGCTACTATTTCCCTTGCTTCTTCTAGAAGGAAAAATGTTTCTTTCGAAGAACCCCCTCAAATTGTGATTTTTGGTAATGACTTGAGCTCTTCTTGGTCCCCATCCCTTAATGTCACCTCAAAAAAATTCCAACTCTCATCTATATCACAAATTTTATAGCACCATCCCTCTCCTCAGAATGATGAGATGCATACTCAAGCCACATGGGAAGATCCCTCATCCTCTCAAAACCCTTGCAAGAATTGTGTTTCTTTATATGAAAAAATTAATGATCTATGCAAAGCTACAAACATCCAAAATGACATTCTTAAATGGTGGCTTGCACAATTGCTTAAACCAAGAACAAGATCCAAACTTTGGAGTCTATTATTTTGAAGAAGGCTAGAGATTGGACTGGAGAGGAGGATGATGGGAACATTAGGAGTGCATGAAAGGTATGATTGAGACTTTTTATAGATGGGTTGAGATGGAAAAGGATGTTGGGGACTTAAAGGAGGCTATCTTGGGTTTAAGAAGGATTGCATTAATGTGAAAAAGGATGTGTCTAGTCTTCAAAGCAACTAAGATAAAATTTTATTGAATACATAAGAAATTTTTAATTATACCAAAGAGATTGTTGATAATATGATAGTGACCATTCATGTATTTCAATAGGAGCTAAATAAAAATCATGCTAAGAGAGAAAGGGATGAAGCTCTTGTATCTCCCCTTTCTAGCTCCAATAAGAAAGGTAAATCCAAAGAGAATGCCCTACTTGCCACTATGGAGAAAATTGAAAAAAATATCCCTAATATCCTATCTTTTGAGGATAAGCTAGAGTTCCTTATAAAAGAGTGGAAGACTATAAAATGCCTCTGCCTTCTTGGTGACCATTAACAGGTCTCTTCAAGTTGTTGGTCTTGGGGTGGTCCTATTCGTGTGTTGCTAGTTGTTGGTCCTTTTCTCTTATTGTTTATTTCTTTTGCTTTTTTTATGTCTCACTCCTTGTGAGACCCATTTATATCACTTCTATGAGTATTTTATAAATGGGTTCGGGCCCTTCCTTCTTAATCTTATCAAAAATTTCTCATAGTCAAGTTGATGATGTATGATCTACCAATTATTTATGTATATATTCAAGGAATCAAATATATAGTGTCTAAGTGTATTACAAAATATAATGATTTTTCAAAGAGATTAAAAATAATCCATTTCATAATAAATATGGTTGAGCTCATGATAACTTATCTATTACAATTGAGAGAATTTTATTAGCTTACACATTAATGTGAAGATTTTATTTTGAAGGAAATTATCTCAATTTATATAACAAGAGAGTTGTAGATTGTCTTTATTTACATTCAAACAATTAGTTTTAATGTTAAATTTAAATATTAATAAATTAGTAACACTATAAAATTGTATTCCCATAATTTAATGGTCATTTATTTAATTTAGAAGTATGTTACATGATATATATTTGTATAAAGAGGTTGTGGCACTTGACATAATTTAAACAAAAGGTTGTGGTTCAAGATATGGTTGCATTTGAGTTTAGATCATTAGCCACTAGAAACATGGATATAGAGCACCAAAATTATATGTCATTCCAACTAACCATGCTTGAGTAATTAATAACTTGGTCAAGATTGGATCAACATTGGTCAAAATGTCAAAAAAAGAAAAAGTGCAATTCAAAAAATCACCACTTTTTCAATTAGCTCATGGGTATTTTTATATAAATATTGAAAATATAAAGGTGAACCACATGTAATGGAAATCCATGATACTTCTAGGTTTTTCTTGTATTTTGTGCTTAATTTTTCATGATTTATTTTCTTTGAAAATGTTTATTGAAAGATATTAAACATTTATTTTAATTTTATGTTTCTATAGAATATTGTTTGTATAGTTTTATATGGGCTTGTAGGTACAATAAAGGTTGAATATGTTACAATTGATATCCATTTCCCATTTAAATAATAAGAATAGGGAAATCCTTCATTATTGTGCCATTTCAACACTAAGAATCAAAAGAAACACATGTGATTCTTCCATTTTTCTTAGTTATAAGTTCTACTGAAGGGAAGCATTGATTTATAAGCTCTAATTACATCGGAGTACATTTAATATGAAATTATGAATCAAATTATTACCATCACAAAGTGATCTCAAAAGAAAGCTATAAAAATGAACATAAAATTCTAAAATCCTAACACACTTAAAGAATTACTCACTTAATCACATAATTTTGTGTGATAGCAATGGATTTAAATCCAAATTAATAACTAAAATACACCATCCATTCCAAAAAAATATATCCTCCCTAAGCCTACAAATGCATTTAGTAGGTCTTTTTTCTAGTCTTTAGTCTCTTTATATAACCACTTAATTATAGAAATTGGTGATGCCACCTTAACTCCATTTGGGGTAGGGTACACTCCTAGAGGGACCACATTAGGACAAAAAAATCCAATCCTTTGAGGCCTTTATGACTATATTCCATATAGAAGTATTGTTAAGGTCTATGTGGAAGGAGGATCTTGATTAATTTGGACCTATTGGGAAAATATGTCTCAACCTTGCAATTACAAAAAAATTACTGTTGATAGGTGAGCACAAGGGGGTGCAGGGGGTGAGCCACATTTTATGCATATTTTATTATTGTAAATTTGGATTGCTCATCATTAGGTCTCAAATATGATAGTGGATGTTTTTTTGGTTTATCTTTCCCTAGAAGGTAATCCTATTTTATGAGGGCGCTATATTATGATCATGCATTGTGATGTATTATAAGAGTCTGATAGCAGTCGTGTTGCCTCTGGATCTTTGGTTGGTGACACTCTCATTAAAAGCTTGCTCTACAAGTATATTATAATCTTTATGATTTCTAGATAGTATATTGGATGAATTTTGGAGTGGGGGTTTTTCTCACATAAATCATTGTGTTGTGGTATGGACGATATTTATATTTATTTTTGTTTAAGTTTCTATAGTTGTTGTAAAGATTTGTAAAGTTTTGCATTATCCTCCTCGTAATACTAGTGTAGAAATTTGTTTCACTACCTTAGCTTGTTTACAAAATCAAATATCAATCACATGTATTAGACCTCTCTTTCTCCAACAACAATTTTTTTTATATCTTATAATTGAAGTTTGAACTTTGTCTCTCTTTTTATGCAATTTATTTAGCATGAAATAACATTTTTAATTTTGTTTTATATTTTTTTTTAGTATTTTAGCATCTATTAATCTTGTCATGTTGGGAGAAGACATGATAAGGACGAGCATTGGTGCTTGGGCATACGCCTTGTAGGTCGTGGCCTGTGAGGGTGCATGTTTTCATCTCCTTTTGCATGCTGGTGCAGTTCGGTAGTGGGTATTACAAGTGCTTGTGGGGGGTGTTTTTTTGCATACGGGGGGGGTATCTCATTGTTTGTGTTTAGGGTTGGTTATCTCTTTGTTTTCTTGTGGTTTTATTTGGTTGGTTCATGGTTTGGTGGATTATGGAAAAGCATCAGGTCTCTTATAGTTTGGTGGTGGCTGGTGGTGGTGTGTCTTAGATGGAAGCACTCCTTGGATTGGATGCCAGGATGATGCAGAGCTAGGAGGATTCAAAACACATCTCACAAAACCTTTAACAAGATATTAAACACTTTTCACTTTAATGGACTCAATCCATTTGACTCCTTCAAATTCATAAAAGAGCTCACCATACAAACAATCTATACAAGAGCACAACTATTTTCACATAATACTGACCCAAAAATAGTTTCCAAGACCTCAAAACTCCTTAATAACTTCAAATTAACCAAGTGCAAACAACTACAAGTTATGTCCATTCATATTTCACTACTCCTTTATGACTGTCCTTAAGATGCATACCATGACACCTTTGCTACAAACATCAATTTTAGCCTATACAACACAACCCATCAAACCATCACTTGATACAACTTAATTAGGAATAATTCGACATGTTCAAACTCATTCCAAGCCCCAAGAACACAAATTTGATGTTTTAGGTGTGATTCCTTCATTACCCTATCCTCTCTCTAGTAGATCTGTCATAGGGTCTATCAGAGATTTTCTCACAAATTACACCATGAAAACCCAAGAAAATTATATTTTTAGTTACTTATTTTCCTTATTTAAAACATAGTGCAAGATGAGATATAGGTCTCTTAGAAAAAATGCTTGAAAAACTACTATCTCAGACTATATTAGGCCTCATTAGGCCTTCATGATAAACATGGTTTATCGGATATCCAACCTCCCAATACAAATTCACTGTCCCAACACTTCAAGCAGGTGTAAATGGACTGGTACAAGCTAATAAATGCATCATAAGTTCATTCCCATGTATATTCTTGCAACCCTAGATTAGGTTCCCTTCACAAACCTGTTACAGACTGAGTACTAAAAAAAAACCATTCAAAACTTCAATCTACAATGCCTTAATCCTTACGACCTTGACTCAAAACCATTTCAATATGATAGTATATACATAGAAGAACAAATTGGTATCAGAGCCCAGTAAGGTCTGAGTAGAGGAAGTATTTGTGTTTTTGTTTGTGGTTGTGTGTTGTGTAGGTTGAGGAAGGAACCTGATTCCCTAGGTATGGAAAAGTGAAGTGGAAGAAAGGAGAGACTTGCTTGTGAAGATGGATTTGTTGAGAATATTGGAAAGATGTTTGTAGGCTGAGGATTCACAAAGGAAGAAGAAAAGAGAGGAAAAGGAAATGAGAAAGAAGGAAAGAAAGAACACAAGACAAATAGAGTTTGAGAAAATCATGGAAGAGCTAAGCAAAAAAGTGGAAAGATTAGCCAAGGAATTACAACTTCATGAGAAAGCACAAAGGAGTTGGAATATACCAATGCCAAATAAGTTAAGATGGCCTCTATAGAAGATTATGAAGAAGCAAAGAAAATAGAAGAGGGCAGCAAATTCAGTCAAAGATGAAGAAGGAGACTTATGGGAACAATATGCAGCCATTGAAGAAGAATGGGATAGTAAGGTTGGTAATGGACAGGTCAAACAAGAGGAAGAGGAAATCATCAAGGTAGAGGAAGACAAGGACATTGAGTTTGCAAGTGAATTGATTTTGGAGGGAAATGATAAGTTGGTCATGGGTGAAGAGGAGTTTGAAGTACAAGAAGACAAGGAGGAGACCTCAAGGTCTCAATATTTTGTTTCTAATTTTTCTTTGGATTATGTATGTATAGGTCGTGAAGGACAAGGAAAAGTGTATGATGATATGATGGAGTTTTGGGACCTCCAAGTTGCAAGGATGATTGATAGAAGAAGGCATAAGAGGAAGAAAAGGAAAAAAGGACCAAAGATGGTTGAAAAGACAAAGGACAAAGTGCAAAGTAGCTGGAAGACCAGGAAGAAGCCAATTCAAAGGGGCTTCCTCAACCTTTAAAGGAATGTGTAATCTCGATCAAACCTAGCTCTAATACCAATTTGATGCAGAGCTAGGAGGATTCAAAACACATCTCACAAAACCTTCAACAAGATCTTAAACACTTTTCACTTTAATGGACTCAATCCATTTGACTCCTTCAAATTCACAAAAGAGCTCACCATACAAGCAATCTCTACAAGAGCACAACTGTTTTCACATAATACTAACCCAACCATAGTTTCCAAGACCTCAAAACTCCTTAATAACTTCAAATTAACCAAGTGCAAACAACTACAAGTTTTGTCCATTCATCTTTCACTACTCCTTTATGACTATCCTTAAGATGCATACCATGGCACCTTTGCTACAAACATCAATTTTTGCCTATATAACACAACCCATCAAACCATCACTTGATACAACTTAATTAGGAATAATTCGACATGTTCAAACTCATTCCAAGCCCCAAGAACACAAATTTGATGTTTTAGGTGTGATTCCTTCATTACCCTATCCTCTCTCTAATATATCTGCCATAGGTTCTATCAGATATTTTCTCACAAATTACACCATGAAAACCCAAGAAAATTATATTTTTAGTTACCCATTTCCCTTATTTAAAACATAGTGCAAGATGAGATATAGGTCTCTTGGAACAAATGCTTGAAAAACTACTATCTCAGACTGTATTAGGCCTCATTAGGCCTTCATGACAAACATGGTTTATTGGATATCCAAACTCCCAATACAAATTCACTGTCCCAACACTTCAAATAGGTGTAAATGGACTGATAAAAGCTAATAAATGCATCATAAGTTCATTTCCATGTATATTCTTGCAACCCTAGATTAGGTTCCCTTCACAAACCTGTTATAGACTGAATACTTGAAAAAAACTAGTCAAAACTTCAATCTACAACGCCTTAATCCTTATGACCTTGACTCAAAACCATTTGAATATGAGAGTATATACATAGAAGAACAATGTCACAAAAAAAAAAAGATTATGCCAATAGATAAAAGAGAAACATAATTATCTTGACTCACTATTGACCCTAGTAAGGGTTTCTAACTGTTATGAGAGAAACGATGATAGCTGACTCAAATGTTCACCAAAATGCATGAAACATGATTCATATGGAAGGTGCTAGGAGGCCACAATGCTTACAACCAAATTTTGCATGTTTTACAGTCTGTACAATCTGTACATATGCCTGGAAACACAAAATTTCCATTGAAAACACAGAAAATGCATGTAAAAAAAGGGCTTGTTATTGATTTCTCTATTATTTTCATTTCCCACCACATTTTGATCGAGATTACACATTCCTTTAAAGTTTTCCACTCCAGATCAAATGACTGCAACCAACTCTAACTACCCTTCTAACCACTTGATTTGTCATTTACTTAATTTTTCTCTTTTACCTTGACAACAAGGTTTACAAGTTTTGTTTTTTTCCACCTTTTGAATCCCTCAATGCTTCTAGACTTCTAAATTATCTAATTACATGGAAAATGACATACCAAGTCCTTATTCTTATGACAAAACACCTAAGGCCTATTGTGGTCCTCATTTGACAACATTTTCAAATTGTGCAATTTGGATATACTGTTCACATAACCTATCTAAACACCCATAAAATGACTCAAACACATTGAAATGGTCTTGAAAGACCTTATTAAATGAACCCCTAGCACTCTTTAAAGACTTATTACATTTTAGCCTCATGGAGGCAAGAAATCCAATAGGTGCTCCTGCACCACAGGAGGGTTAGAGGAGGATAGGCAAGACTAGTTCAGATCCTTGCATCACGTGAATGCAATTCCATGGAGGGGCAGGATGTCTTGGCTTGGCGTAACAATGATTTATTTGGTAAGTACTCTGTTTCTATGGGTCATGGAGAGTTAGTTAGGCAGTTGTTTGGGGAGACTGAGGTTCCTTGGTGGAAGCATGTTTGGAAAAAAAATTCTTGCCCCAAGTACAATTTTTTTATGTGGTTGGTGGTCCAGAATTGGTGTCTTACTTGGGATAACTTGTGCAAGCGAGGGTTCCAGAGTCTCTCGATGTGTGTTTTTTGTGGTAATAGTGAGGAGAGTGTCTCTCATCTCTTCTTCCAATGTTCCTTCTCTAGGAGGCTTTGACACCTATGGTGGAGTGTGTGGAACCAAGCTTGTTGGCATGTCTCTTCTTTGGCAGAGTTCTTTGCTCGATGGGGGAAGGCCCTTATTAAGACCTCATTTCTTCAAGTTACTTAGACTCTTGGACCGACCTTTATTATTTGGCATATTTGGCTAGAGTGAAATCGCAGGACTTTTCAAGATGTAAAGTTGGTTGAGCAACATTTGTGGTGGAAAATTCTTCATTCTTTGGGAGAAACTATTTCAGCTAGGTGTGACTTGGCTGAGGTTGTGGACCTGGGAGATGTTTCCTGTTGCGCTCGTCTTAACCTTCCTCTTCACAGGGGTGCTACTCAGGGTGTTGGCCAGATCATGAGGAAAAGATGTTGTTATCCTCTTCGGAAGATAAATAGGGAGGGGTGACGGTGTCCTCTTTAGGATGTGCTGAAAATCAACATAGATGATTCTTCTCGAGGAAATCTTGGTCATGCTGGTATTGGGAATGTTGAATTTGTCTTTTCTATTTATAAGGGTTGGTATACTAACAATGTGATGGGCGCTCTTTCCATTTTATGTGTTGTGGAGTGCGGGTGTGCTTTGGGGTGGAGAAAAATCATTTGTGAATCTGATTCCCAGGTGGTGGTGACTTTGTTGAAGAGGCAGTAGTTAGAGGATGTTAGTTGGCATTTGGCTGTAATTATAAAACAGATTCTTCATTTGTGTACTTCCTTGGAATCTGTTTCTTTCTATCACATTCCTAGAGAATGGAATGGGGTTGCAAATTGTTTGTCTAGATGGGCTTCTAATCATTTGCAAAATTGGAATATTGTGGAAAGGGGTCAATTACCCCCAGATTTGTCTCAACAGTTGGACCACTTAGTGGGGATTGACATTGGTGTGTAATGGCCCTGCTTTGTACTATTCTTTTTTAGTTTGAATAAATTTTTACCCCTCTTCTATCAAAAAAAAAATTCTTGTCATGTTTTTCCTATTTTAAAATCATGTAATTGAATTCTATTTATGCTTTTATTTTGTTGTGTTGTTGTGTATGTATAAAATGATATGGTTTAGATTATTACTTACAAAATTAAGAATCATTTCATGTCCAATTGATTAATTCAAAATATAATAGACAAATTAGAACTATTCTCATCTAAAGTATAAATATCAAAACTACTATGATTGTGTTCATGTCCTAATAAAGTATCATTTTGAATGCAAACTATTGTTATATAAAAGCTACATTAAATCTTGCATTTACATGCACATGCAGTAACATATATATACTTACTATCTAATGTATTATTCACATGTTTAATCTAATGTACTTATTATCTTTGATCTCTCACTTAATTAGAATCACAATAACACATAATTTTTTGCTATGAATAGACATGTATCATGAAAATCCATGCATACACAAAAACACATATTTGAAAAAAATATATACATATCAAAATAAATGATTTAAAATAAAAATTAAACTATATATTCTAAAAATCTTTATTTATAACTATTTACTATAAATCTTTATTTATAACTCCTTGCTATCCTATATCTGAAAATCTTTATTCATACCTGTAACTAACAAGTACAGTTTACTTGAATGGAACTGAATTCAACAACAAATCTGACAAGTCGCCAAACATAAATGTTACTATCTGTGAAGCTTGAAACTAAACGTTACTTAATGCCCAATACACCTTGAATGCCCTCCCTCATCGTTGCTGTGACGTTCCCCCAATGACATCGAATGTCTGGTCCAAAATTACGGCAAATAATAATATAATAGATCGAAAATATACTTTGTAAAGTGGGTCACTTATGATTTATAGATTCGGTGCTTATTTTATATCTTTTGTAAAGCATGGAAGATTGAATCCGTTTATTCAACGTGAAAAAGAAATCACAGAAGTAGAAGTGATATCTCCATCTCTCTTATATGAAGATCATTTATTTTAAAAGCAGCGGTTATGTTGTCAAAAAGGAAAACATTTCCACATTGGTGAGTTGATGATGGGATATAAAGTGGAAGTGAGGAGTATAAATAAGTTCTTCTGATATGATTGTTAACTTGATTAAAATCCAGAGGCGCTGTAGAAATAAGTAAAGCATGCGAAATGATAGAAAAAAGAAGGCATGGAGGACCCCAGGATAAGCGAAAACATCGGATAAAGAATGCAGTCATCATCATTTTGCATTTCCCAGGAAAAAAAAAATAGCTATTCAATTAGTTTAATGATTAAGTTAGCCATATGCCAGGTTGTGGGCTCCTCCTCGGTTTGATAGACTGTCTATTCACTTCGGAAAATTTATCTTTGATGGTAAAATTATAATACAATATATTTTTTATTTTCAATTTGTTAATAAATACAGTTAAAGGTGTATTAATGAGATTTGATAAACATTTCCATTAAATTGTGGGAGATTATAGGTCATTTTAAACAGTCTTTTATGAAATTTTGGGAATGAGAAAAGATGGTAGGGGCGGTTGAGTTAAAACAGTTAACATTTAACGGTATTTAGTAATTAATTGAAACTCGAAATAATAAACTGTGTCAAATATGCATCAAGACTGTTAGATAGATGCCTCTAGCTTAAACACCATTGTCTATGCAGCCATCAGACTGCACATTTGACCTCATTTATTAATTTATTAAAAATAAAATTCAAAGTATTTTGTATTTTCAATTAATTAATAAATACAGTCAAATGTGCAATCTGATCGCTGAGTAGACATTGCCAGCTTAAACAGCTAACATGTTGTTTGTTATTTTGAAAGTCAAACTTTCTTTGACTTTCAGAAAAACAAGCAGTTGAACTTAAACAACCAGTTTTTTGTTATTTTGAAAGTCAAACTTCTTTGACCTTCAAAATAACATATAAACAGTTGAACTTAAACACCTGGTTGATTGTTATTTTGAAAATCAAACCTTCTTTGAACTTAAATATAGCAAACAAACAGTTGAACTTAGACTATGAGTTGTTTGTTATTTTGAAAGCTGAACTTTCTTTGACCTTCAAGATTAGTGTAGTGTCCCTCCAGCTTAGACATATTGTTTAGTTGATTCTGCTTGATAGACGTTTAAGATTGCTTGATATTACATTGTTTAATTTCTGAGGTGATTCTGGATACTATGTTATTTTTATTTTTTCGAATGATACATTGACATTCTGGTTATTTGGTTATGATAGTTCGATGATACTATGATAGATTCATTTATGATATGGCTTATTGATTATGATTATTGCTTATGTTATCTTGCTGATATGATTGTATATGATTGATTTTCTCATTTGTGTCAGTGGATAAGACAGTGTGGCATTACTCATTCGTGAGTATCCTGCTATGCTACAATTCTTATTCACAGTGTGTTTTCTAACATGAGTTTATATATATACATGTTTTAACCTTGATGTTTTCCTGCAGACACAGGTACCGGGTAACAGCTCCACCTGCTTGTCAGGTCTGAGTGTACCCCGATTCAATATTATTATGTTGACCGGAGATTTTGACAGGTCTATGTTTAGCCATCATTCCTTGTGAATGAGTATCTTTGTTTTTCCTGTGTTGTTGTTGTCGTCTTCATTTTATTGCCGTCGTCGTTTTCATCGTCATCGTATTCATCTTTATCGTTTTTATTGGTTGTGTTTCGTCATGTTTATTAATGTTTTAACCAACTCGTAATAATTTATGTATCTTGTGCATGGTGTGACTTACACATATTATCCTTTCCATAAAATGACAAGACGTCTCGATCTTGTGCATGATTTAAAAATGTGCTTAACATCAGTTAAATGTTATTCTTAAAGATAACGACTGTGATCATTTACAATATGTTTATGAGTTATAGTTTAGGCTTACAATGCTTTATTTTAATCATATTGGAATATCCCTTGTTGTGAATATTGATGCATGGCAGATTCATTAGTCATATATTGTTATTTATTCGTCAAGGGTTGTGTAGCAGCAGATTGATTAGTGATATAATGTTATTTATTCGTCAAGGGTTGTGTAAATGGTGTAGCAACAGATTGATTGATCATGTTGTTCGATTGGATAGGTGAGACTGATTTATTATGTCTTTGTAGAGTAGTGCGCTCTACTTGTAAATTGGACTTTTCTACCCTAGCACGTGACTTGAAAGTTGAGAAACGGTTGTTTGGGGTTCTATTGTTTAATGGCAGAATTGCTTCAACTCTTTTATTAGGTTCCAGCTACTATTTTTCTTTTCTCGTGGCAACATCAAGGGAACTCCATAACAATATCCTTAAATCCAAGTAAAATCGGATCATGTTTTCCTACAGTCTGCTTAATGAATGAAATGACATCTCACCTTCCGTCTCTTTTGTGGGTTTTAGCGTTACTTACCTTGGGCATCTTTTTAACTTTTCGTCCACTAAGTGGAGTTGATTGTCCAGTTCTGAAAACAAGTCAAGCTCCAAGCTGCAGGGATGTAAGTGACGTAAGCCAAGCCCCAGACTCCAGAGAATGCTTTCTTACGGGAACATTGAACTTATTATTGGTTGTGCCTTAGTTTATTGTCTTCACTGGTTGTAATCCTTTTAAAAAAGTTTTGAATAGTTCAAATGCTATTAATGTAGACAGAGAAAGCTGCTGTGAGAATGAAGCGTATTGTATGCCTCTTTCCAAATCTTTTGTCATATGTAATCACGTGAATTTAGTATACTATAGGTTAGGCGCAGTAATCTGCTGTTATTGAGTTGTTCATTATAGATAATGATAACTATCTTGAGATGAATCGGGGGTATCTGTTGAACCCTAACTGCTGTCTGACCTGGAACTCATAGTACTCCGCGATAGTAGGGGAAGTGGACACCGAGGCTTGAAAAAGTAAATGACGACCCCATGTTTTATGGTTTTTGTTATCAGTTCCAACCGGCTGAGAAGAGATTGCACGTCTTTTGTACAAGTAAAGAGGGACGTAACTAGTTGAATGAGGACGTTTTTACTAGAATAATGATAACTGACAGTGAAAACAACAGAAAAAAGAGGATCTTGTTTAAGAAGGAAAAAGGCATGTAGTTTGAGAGGGACGGAGCCTGGCAAGTGGGTGGAAGAATTTTGAACTCTTACAGAAGAAACAGAAAGAAAGAAAGAAAAAAAAAAAATAAACGACAGTTTTGTTTTGGAAAAACTTGGAGGAAAAGGGAGCGCAGCATTCTGGAAAGAAGGAAACTGCTTGAATACAGGAAATTCTGATCTGGAATCGGGCTGTAAGTTAACTCCCACGCAGAAATCCATATTCCAGTGACCTCTTTCAGGTATTGATCTATGAACTTTCCCTGTTAAACTTGTAATCATAAAAAAAAAAGAAAAAGAAAACTACTCTTATTTTCCTACGTATTTCTCACCGTCATGCTTGAAATGAAAACGTTTTCTTGAGCAAGCTAAAACTGGAGATCATTAAACAGAGTATGTTTGTAAGGTCATTTAGATATATACGTCCATCAACTGTTCCTTAGTCGGCCGAGTCAGGACATAGTTGGTTATATTTATGAACTATACGCATTCAGGTTTTAGCTATTTTAGTTGGAGACCCTGCCGGATGTTTCGTTTAAGAAAGATACTGTCGTCTACCTTATACAGCAATCTGTGCCAAACAGTTTATTAAGTGGTGAAGAGGTCGACTTGATCTGTGGACTTCTTTTAACCGTCTTGAAATCTAAAGTTGTTCTTATACACTCTCTCTCTCACTCTTTACGTTTAAGGTTTCTTGAAAACAATGAAATTTCTTATTTATAATTATTTCATTCTATCTAGCCACTCTCAGGCCACCGCCCCTGTTTATAGAGAGAACAAGTCTGCCAGCCTAATTGGCTTTGTTTTGAAAGCTGAAGTTTCTCCTGAGTCACCAGTGTAGCTCTCTCTGCCTTTTCCGACTCTTACATTGCCACAGATCGACTGTGGGATTAAATCATTTGTACCACATGGTTGATGTGCTTCGAATC
The DNA here is from genome assembly GCA_007258455.2 of Sequoia sempervirens. NCBI lineage: Eukaryota > Viridiplantae > Streptophyta > Pinopsida > Cupressales > Cupressaceae > Sequoia > Sequoia sempervirens. Next base: position 11,821 of record VDFB02159184.1, on the reverse strand, counting down.
CTTGATCTAAAGGAAATTTCCTTAACATAAATACTGCTAGGGAAATTCAATGTTGGCATTAAAGCCGGTACCTGGAACATTGAAAATTTTCCTTATATAAGAATTCCCTCCATCTTGTTGGCTTGAAACACTCTTGACGGTGGCTACATGAAATGGAATCATGATGCCATATATGGGTACCTGAACAACATCATTCTTCGTATCAACCTGAATCATGAGCTCTCTAGAAATCGGGATATCATCCACATTTTGTAGGGTTCCCTCGGAGATGCCTGAATTCTCCTCCATTTACCTCAGCCTAGGGTTTTTGTTTCACTTCCTCGTCTTTATCATCGTCATTTAATGAGTATGCAACATCAGTGTATTCTTTGGAGCTAATCTCCACTTTAGTTCGACACACCTTTATACTCTTGTCTTGCGTGGACACTGACCAGTTGTGTGACTGAACTTTCTTGTTAATCTGTTCGATTTGGTACTTCCTTGAACCATGCAATTCGCTGATTTAATTAGGGACATGCGTGGAATGTGTTTAACTTGTATACTATTCAGGGATATTCACAAGATTAGATAGGTTGTTTATGTTAAAACAGTCTTCTTCAGATTTTTATAACCTTTGACAACGTTATCCTGATGTGTTCTAAACTTTGTAGTCCTGAGTAAAGTAACAAACATGTGTGGACTGTTGTTCTGTCATTCATTTATGATAGTACCCATAAGTGTTGTTTTGGTTGTTTATTGAAAGAATTTGTTAAAGCATAAATATTTATGAAATTTCTGTTCGTTTGAGAAGAAAGAATACAGATTGAATTAGTTGAATAAATACAGATTGAGTTAGTTGAATAAAGGTTTTTATTGTACCAATGTATATTCTATTTCTTCCTTATGCTTATTAAAATCTTTGATGGGGGATATATCTATAAACTAAAATTGAAGAGGGTCATGTTTCTCAATGGAATGAATTAATTTTACTTTTGAATTATATTTGAATAGAATATAGTCCATGTTTTTATGACTTAAGGGTTGTTAAGCTTATAGGAATTAGAATACTCATGGAAAGGTTGATTAGTTATGAGGGATGAGATTTTCTTTTGATATCGCTATCATGAGATTAACTTTTCTCGTTGTTTATCATATTGGTGTGGTATTAGAAATGAATCATAGCATGATGTAATTGTTTCCTTTATGATGTCATGAGATTATTTGAACTGGGTCATGTTGAGAATGAGTTCTTTCACAATTTTGTTCCTAGTTCTTGAGAGCTATGTACCTGATTTTGAGTCATGTCTTTAGGAAGAGTGGCTTACGTTAGGGGCCGGAACCTTAAGCGGTTGCCAGGGTAACCTAACCTAAGTTTGGTTAATTCAGTGAAAATCTAACAAATTCTACTAGGGGTTTGGGTAGTATGAAATTTTAATTCAGATATTAATTTACCTCCCCTGGTATCTTAATGCTCGTTCAGATTAGGATAGGGTTGAGAAGGCCTAGAATGGCATTATCATCTTTCTTGTCATCGCAAAAGAAGGTATGATTCCACTTTTGTTAGTTTAGGGGTCGGAAATCGTTAGAGGCTGCCAGGGTAACTCTATAAGAGGGCCGGTAGTCTAGGAAGATTCTCTAGGGTAACCTGACCTGACACTGTGATGACACTCTAGCCTGTTACATGACTGTGTTATACTGTTGTGAGTTATTTGTTGTATTTCTTTGTTACTGCGAGTTTAATTGTTTTGCTTTGTTCTCGTAATGTTGTGACAGTGGATGTTAACCCAGTTCATGTTTTGTTCTGCGTTCATGTTTGTATACTAGTAGACCTGTCAGTATCTCCTAGCACGGAGGGAGTGGACCTTTTTGGTTCCATGTGGTTGGGAGGAAACCGTGCTATCACCTTCTTTAGCCTTTATGCAGGTTACACGAGGTATGTTGCAAGGTCCTGATTCCATTCTCTTAAAGGTGAAGGATTGCGGCATGATCGTAGACTTGACCTTTTATGTTGAGAGATTACTACATTTATTGTATATCTACCTCTTGCATGAGGGAACTTTTGTATCTATGCTTATTGTATCAAGATTAGAGAAATCTCATCTTTGTAATTTATCTCAATATCATTGAATTGTTATGAGCTTTCAATGAGTATTGAATTATGGTTTGTTCATGTTTCAGATTGTACTTGTGTACTTTGAAAAATAAAGATGTTTGTTTATTAAAGTAATGACACCTTAAGTTGTCATGATAAAAGCATCTTGAATGTTATATAAAAAAAAAAAAGTTCACTTATCTTTATGTTCTTTACATTTTATTTTACCTTATGGTGGGGCGTTACAATTAGAAATAAACAGTTGAACTTAAACATTCAGTGGTTTAATTAATAGCATGAAGTTTCCACGATGCATGACAATAGTGTGCTAAGATTTCTGAATTGAAAATGTGTGCAATTTTTTACATCAACGTTTCCAATCATACTCCATGATCCACTCTTCTCTCTATCTGCATTGCACCCTGATAATTGATCATGGAGTATGATCTGAAATATTGAGTAAAAATTGCACAGAGTTTCAATCCAGAAATCTCAGCACACTATTCAGTGTTTTGTTATTTTGAAAGTCAACCCTTTTTTTTACGTTGAAAATAACAAATAGATAGTCACTTTAAAAATAACAAACAAAATATTCACTATTTACTTTTAAACACATTGATTGTGTATGCAAGCTTCTAATTTAATATCTTTTTTGTTCGATCTTTAAGATCACACTAAAAAAAAAAAGAATAATCAAATGTAATCTGAAACATAAAAAAAAAAAGTGCACAGTTTAAACTAGAAACGTCAATAGATTATTTCATAGACCGTAGAAAACTCATACAAACTATAACATATTGATTATTTAAACATTTTTAAAATAATTGAAATAAACCTGATACATTAGAATTTATGATAATTTCACCTCCAAATCCCTGAGACGTTCAAAACGTTAAAGACGTCCCTTCCAGGTACCGACTGCTGTATGTTCCATCATATTAAATAATGAAAAGTATAAATCAGTTGAAGATAATGTTTTTTGCGCTACAGCACATTGTGCCGGCCTTTTAATATATTGTTTTGAAATGCAGATGAGAAAAGCATAATAATTATAATGAATAAGGTACCCACCAAAGTTATCATATATCATTTTCCAAAGCAAGAATCATTCTCCCGTGGTTGGTGGATCGAAATATTCAATGCTTTAGTCTTCCACTTGAGAGAGAGAGTTAGATGATAAGCATTGAGGGCATAATTAATTAATTAATTAATATCTGTGGATGGGCACTTTCAAGAGAGTTGTAGCCATCTCTGACATTTTCTTCCACACTCAGTCATTTGTCTTATCGACTGGTGAATGTAAAGGCATTTCCTCGTTTTAGGAAGAAATCTTTTGTGGATTAGAAAGTATAATAATGTTTCCAGTCTCTGACGTCATGAATTGCCTTGTTTTGCTTCAGCAAGGGAATTTTAAATTTCACGGTGGCCCCTGCTGCACGTCAGTCAATTTTCTTATGATGTTTAACTGTCCAACCCTGCGCTTTATACGTTGTAATGGCTAAAGGTTAAAGAAGGAAAGTTCAAGTGGTTGTTTACTGTATATTTTTATGTGGGAGGTCTCGAGGTCCATTCTTTCAGGTTGGTCACCTCTGTCATGCCGAGCTTCACTTGATAGCCCCATTGGATCAGGCACTCAAAGTGGTGCCGATGGTTTACTCTGCATCCATTCCTTGACTTACTGGGGAGTGTGCACGGGGTTGCTGTGAAGTGCATTTCTTCGGAAAAGAAAGAAGAGAAGGAAACATAATGGTGAAATTTGTATGCTCATCTCTATTTTTTAATTCCTTTTTCTGTTTATTTTGAGAATGGTTTAATGTAATTGTATATAATGAATAAATAATCTTATGTGAAGTTAGATTTATATATTATATATATTCATCTTGATTATATATTTACCATCACTTGTACTTGGAGGTTCAAGGATTACGTCGATATAAAACTATATGTATGTTAATACATTAGAGAGAAGGTGTTTGTGCATGGGTGTGTATGGATGTCATGTGCTATGAATTCTAGTTGTATGTGGCTAGATTAAACAATTAATAATAAGTGCTAAATAATGGAATGAAATAAACTTAGACAAATTTAGATTTTTTCTATAAAGAAATTAAGTATTATTTGATTTTGAAATATTTGCATATAGATTTAAAATATAAAATAATCCAAATGAAAAAAAAAAGTTGCATCAAATTGACAAAAAACATTGCAAATGGAAATAGAATGTTTTCATCTAGTTGGAAAAACAATATTTATCTAGATTTTACATGATAAGTGAGAATTTGGAGGCTTTCACCTGATATTTTAGTGGATTTTACCATTAAATGGTTGTTGGTTTACCATTAAACAACAACTAAAACTTGTTTTCTGATGACTCAATAGTGTTTTGCAAGTGTGAGACTTGTTTGAGGCTCAAATCTCACACTATATGTAGCCTATTGACTAATTATGTCTATTCATGTATCTATTTTGAGATATTCTATTTCTATTTTGATTTTTCATCTCATTTTTTAGGCATGGGATTAATCGTACGCGTGTGGATTTTATCTTTGAAGTTTCAAATTTTAAATTTAAATTTGACTAACTCCAAAACATTTCGCCGGTCCTTATAAGTTGACTAAACACATATTTGTATGATTTATTGTTATATCATTATATTTAAAGGAATTCGTTTGTATTTATTTGAAGTTTGATTACATTTGAACATTATTTACAAATCATTCATTATTAAGGAACATACAAGGAACACTTCAATTGAAACACCTAAAATGAGCATAAGTTGACATCTTCAATTGCATGTCTAAAGATAATCATCCTCAATCTTTTTCATGATTATAAAGTTGGTCCTATCAAGAGGGCCAACCTAGGATTACATAACCCTTGGAATCGAACAATCTCCCCTTTGTTAGAGTTAATTATTGAACTCCCATAGTTTCCCAAGGATCACCTGCAATTAAAACACCCTATCATAGAAGAGGAAAGCAATTAACTTTCTATTAATCCTAATAATTTATTAGATGTAAATAGATAATGATCATAATATACAATAAAATCATAGATAAGGATATAATTAAATCATAACGTCTTACTTAATCCTATGAGTTGAGACACAAAAATGCATGACTTAAGTAAGCTTAAACACGTGAGTGTGAATAGGTCTTAATAAGAACTAATAAGTGATATACATGTAAGAAAGAAAGGAGACACACCACAACCTCCAAAGAAATGCTTCTATCACAAATGTAATATATATTTCTACACTAAAACCCCTCTTAAGTGGAACTTAGGGAGAATGATAAAATGCAAACTCATACATTGATTATGAACATGATGGATGCACAATTGGGTCCCAACTACAAGGCCTGTGAGGTTCCCATGTACAAATAATTAAATCCCCCACAATCAAAATAAAGAAGAAAAATCATGACAAAAAATCCTTTCCAAAAGAGATAAAATATGTAAACTAACATGTATATGTGATGGAAGAAACAAGGACTCAACATGACCTCAAAATTAATGTTTCTATCACAAATGTACAATATATATCACCCTAGTAGAACATGAAATATGTGACTATGAACGCCCCCCACAAAGAAGTAGTTTCTGTATCAATGGTGAGAGCCTAAATAATGAAAAGAATCTACTACCTACAAATAAAATTTCTCCCCTAAGGAATAAATATATCCTTTGGTGATTATAGAAGTCATTCAAATAACCTAGACAAGTAGGGAATCCAAATCCAAATGTATTTTTTTGAATGCAACTCCAGTGTCCTCATGATAAAAAGATATATCTCCTCTAAAATAGGAACTAAATGTTTGATTAGAAAAGTGGGACTAGGAGAGGAAAGAATCTGAACTACATCTAGAAACACTAAAGATGCAATGATATCACTAACATCAAATAGGTAATATAAATCCTCTAATATGTCCTCAAATTTTGCAATGTAAGACTCCATAAATAGAAATGATATGTTTGATAGATAGGTATCCCAATGAGGTGAATTTGGATAAGTAAATTATTTTTTTGAACTAAAATAACAAGTGAAGATGGACTAGATATCTTAATTTATATCATCTAACTATATTGATCACCTTGAATGATGTCGTATCAACATAAGATGTTTGGGTGTGAGTATTAGATGTCTTTGTAGATGTTCTGTTAGAAAAATTTGTAACATTTATGTCATTTTCAATACAAAGCTATTAAAAATTATGAAGTTTATAAAGAAGTTTCAAATCATCAAATTTCTTTAGCTTGTATTCATCTATGGCATGCCTTTTCTTACCACAATAATCACATTTTTTTTTCATGAATTTGGATACATGATTACAACTAGAAAAATAAGTGTAGAATAAAACACTTTAAATGAAGCCCACCAAATAGTATAATAACTCTATGAACCATGATGTTCACATTATCAATCAAAATACAAACTTGATTGAAAAACTAATTAAAAGATACATGAGTTTGAATATGGATGGATTTGAAGATATTTTTGATACCTTTCTAATGCCATAAGAAATGAAAATTATAGAAACAAGAAAAGAGATATGAACTTAAAATATATATTTAGAATTCAACTAGTAATAAAATTTATCAATAGTAAAATCTAGAGAAATGACTAGAACCATCAAAAATTGATCAAAACTAGCTTTTTGACAACTATTTGATTTTCAATTTCTAAAATCATAAGCCAAAGTTATGCCAAAAACATCAAATTTTCTCCTTTTATGAAAAAGGAATTAGGGTAAGGGCTTTTACTAGAAAACCTTGGGCAAAAAATTGGTAGTGGGCTAACTAAAAGTTGGTGGATGTAGCAAAATGGTGGTGATTTAGTGGTGTAGAGGTGCCAAATAGGTTTACCACTAGTAGAGGCAATGCTTTGGTGGCTATATTCAATGGTGGTGGTTCCCACGAGTAGATGTTTAGTTGAGGCACTATTGGTCATGCATGGGGACCAACACCTTACTTAGAGAATACCAAGGGCTAGGTAGTTAATATGGCCACCCTGACTGTAAAATATAACACAAAAAATATTATATACTAGGAAAGTTGTAAAAAAATATCAAATATCAACTATAAAACATAATGATGCTAGCACATTGATTCATATGTTTGATTTTTGTAAGAAACTTCATAATTTCTTTTTCATTTTTAAACCATTGTAAAATATTTCACTACAAGAGTTTTGTGATTAGCCTTAATATCAAATAGAGAAGCTATGAGGATGTAAAACAATTAATGGAAGAAGCATTGTACAATTCCATATGGTTGTCTAGATCCATATGAATCCATACATATGTATATTTTTTTACATAAAATTCAAATACCCTCCAAAAGTGATATATTTTTCAAAACTTTGATTTTAGTATTTAGATAAGCAAGATTCTAGGGTTTTGATACCTTCTAAATAAAATGGTGATGCCTATTTTAGTTCAAAACACATTGTTTGAATGTTTAAGGCTAATTATCTCAAAAATTAAAAATAATAAAATATAGATCTAGAGCCTTGGTACCATGTTGGAGTTGTTGATTAAAACCCCACAATTTCCTAAGAATCACCTATAATTAAAACGTGCCCTATCACAAAAGAGAGAAATAAACTTTATTTTTTTATTATCTGATGGATTATATAATTTTAATTGTTTGTTGTTTTGATTCCCTATTTCATAGACATTTCCAAAAACATTTATGTCCTATACTTGATACTTTTCCTTAATATGAGTAAAAGCAATGAATTAGATGTATGATGGTTTGATAAATGTTTGTTTTAAGTCATTATTTTCAAGATATTACAGTATATTATGTTGTTTATAATTATTCTAGAGTAGAAATTTTATTGAAGCTAACTCCTACATGTAGAAATTAAGAACAAGTACCCATAGCTAGGGTTGTAGTAAAACCTACAACCAAATCCACAAGTACTTGTATCCAACAATCTCTATCAATAATAACTAATTAGCAACTTGGTAACATCTCTGTAGGATAGGTAAGAAATCCAACAATGCAGAAAAACATGGAAAATACGATAGTATTAATCTTTTAGCAAGGATCAAGTGAGAGTTGAATGAGTTACACCACTCACCTTCATTCCTATAAAAACCTTGTTCATTCTATGTAGTGGTGGAAGTGTTGTGTTAGGAGTGTTTTACCTTAATATTAATTTCATTTTTTTATTCTATAATATTTTTATTAATAGAATAAGAAAATCCTCAGGCTCCTAGTTCATAGGAAGAAAGTTGAAAAATGTAGCATATAAGTTATTAAGATTCCAATAATTTTGAAGTAGCTAGAGTCAATATATATTCTATAGATTATACATATCTACATATAGAGATTTCTTGCAATTTGTATTAGTTTTTTTAGAAAATTATTAAGGATAAATTTATATATCAATTGATATTTCATAATGAATCATAAAAGGATTTGATTTAGTTAATAATCTATAAAGAAGAAGAGCAACAAAATTAACCCAAGAAAAGGCCTACTTGAGGTAAAATACAACTCAATTTTAGTCCTATTAAGTATTGATTATTTTAGAAATCTTAACTAGATTTATTTTTTTGTAGATCTAATATTCTATTATTAATGAAGAAATTGTTAGCCTATAGGATCAAAAATAAATCTAGATCAACTATTGTCCAATTATTTTTTGATTGGAATCCATAAAATAATTTTTATTTGAATTACAAAGCTTATTTTTCTACTATATGCAACTATCTAGAGTAAATTCCTAAAGTATTTAGTTGCACATACAATAATAACATGATTCAAGATGATTATGTCCTTGGGATTGACATGATAAATGTAACATTTCATAATCAATAATTGAATTGATATAGGATAATAGTATATGTTGATTTGAGTGCATGATCTTGCTATATCATATTTATTGACCATTGATATAGTGTTGTCACATGAAATTACACCCTCTTGAACATAGGATCAACATTCCAAAGACACAATGGAAATAAACTCAGGGTGTGGGATCTTGCAGTTGAGGTTAGATATCCAGAGAAGCATGGCTTCCTCTTATAAACTATGTGCAAATATGTTGGTCCAACCCATCATATGAAATACTATAACTAGTCCTATTCTACCAAATCACAAAGGAAAAGAGAGATAAATAATTTCATAAAAGCGAAGCAGATGTGATGCACTAAAGATAGAGATGTTTCTTCCTACCCAAGAGTATCAATAGAACCACCACTAAATTCACACAACTCTTTGTTATACCAATCCTTAGGAAGTTTCATGAAAGTTAGGGTTTAACAAACACTAAGAGGAAATTATTTCTCCACATTTAGCTTACTATACCATATTTAACACAAAATTCATTCTTAGGAACAAGGAAACTTATTTTCACAACAAATCCAAGGTGAGAGAGGGTAAGATATAAATTATATTGATACAAGGGCATAAAAGATAATTTCACAATTGTAGAATGTAAAAGTTGCATAAGTCTACTAGAGAAAATCCATGGAAGATCCACCACTTTAAAATGAGCACTAAAGTTCCTTATATCATCACCAAGTCAAAGGAGGAGATAAGGCATGTGATTTGGTAGGAAACCCTAACCTAAAACCTTAAAAAATAGTTGTAGACACGTGGAGCTCAAATCCTAAGCTAAAAGTTTACCATATATGTCACATCTCAAATTTTGTTTATATTTAATAATGTTAAGCTATTTAAATATTTTTGGAAAAATGAAATTTATCAATTTTGACTTGTGATAAATTTAAAATTTCTATACCATTTCAAATTTTTATCCATGTAAACTTTATGATTGAATATGAAGGATGGATGTTATGAAGTAATAATGGAATCATTTCATTTTGAGCATTGGTTAATGGTTGTTGATGACACTCTGCAAGTGCGAGTGTGTGAATGCATGAATAAGTTGAAGAATGAGAACATGGTTGAGGTAGGAGTATTTAGTTGGATGACAATTGGTAAGCTTGTTGGAATCTAGATCACACACCACTGAAGAATCATAGTATTTGCATTTGAAATATGAATTTGATGTGAATGTCTTGTGCTTGCTTAAAGGACAAGGGAAATTGTGTTGATGAGTAAATAAGTAAACTGATAGACAATAAAATTTATTAGTTCATTTGGTTGACTTATATATTTAATGCTCATTTTTCCTCTAAATTCAAAAGAAAAGATGAATACATAAACATAAGCATGTATGTAAATATATACATACAAGTAATTATGTGAGTAGACTTAAGAATTATAAAATATATATTTCTTCCTCTACCTTATAAAGGAATTTAGACATGTAAGAATATATATATATATATGTATGTATGTATGTATGTATGTATGTATGTATGTATGTATGTATGTATGTATGTATATGTATATATATATACACATGTATGTATATATATATGTATGTATATATGTATATGTATATGTATATGTACATATGTATATATATGTATATGTATATATATACATACACACACACACATATATATACATATGTATGTATGTATGTATGTATGTATGTATGTATGTATGTATGTATATAAATATAGAGATATGAGCATGAGAAAGAAAAATGAATGAATTTAATAAAAATATATTTTATGAAAAATTGCTTTCAGCCATGATAGGATGTTCAACAATTGCTTGTTTTCAAATTTGGAAATGGAAAGTAAATATGGAGGGGGCCACCCATTAACCCTGCACAATAAACATTTTACAAGATAGCCAATCAGGGTGGCTCATGAAGGGGAGAAAGTGGGCAATTAAACACAAACCCAAAATGGAAAAAATATAGATTTTTGGAAATGAAGGGAATCACACACACAAGTGTAGGGGGTTTGGAAAAAAATCAAGGGAGGTGATTTTTTAGGGAAAAAGCAGGGGAGGTGCTTAAGTTCCAATTTGAGAGGATAGAGGGCTGAATCATTAAGGAAAAATCTTTAATTCCTTTGCTTCACCATCTTGTCTAGTCAAATATCTAGCAAAAGTTCAAGGTATGAACTATTGATGATTTGGAAAATTTTCATGAATTAATTGATGGTTGATTATTTTCACGATTCCTGCTTGTGAATCTTGGTTTATTTATTTTGTGCAATCTACCTTATGTTTCAATAGTCATTGTACTGCACTGTGCATTGGTGAAGGCCAAGCATGCTTTAGAATTGGAATACATCTCTTTTGCCTTACCTTTGACAATGAGTTTTATCATTTCCCTATTGTTGATATGAGGAAAGCCCATTTATTTTTTCTTGTTCGCAACCTCTATATCAACTCATTGTCCCAATCGATAATGAATATCAATATCATGCACCTCTAACTATGTTAAAATAGTAAATGTTATGAATCGGATGTGGGTTTGATGATCCTAAACCCTCTTATTCTTTGTGGTTTACATGCATTTGAAAACCAATTTCATTGTGATAAGTTATTGGTTCACAATTATTGTGAATCTGATTCAATGTGTTATGTTATATTTTCATTGTTATTGAAAACCCAATTCATTGTATTATGTTATCATTTCATTGTTAATATAAACTCAATTCATTGTATATGTTATCGTTTCATTGATAATGTGAAACCTGATTACATAATGTTATGATATCATTTCACTATTAACACAAACCTAATATCATTATGTTATGTTATCATCACTCTGATAATATGAAATTAGATTGCATAGTGTTATATCATTATTCACTATAAATGTGAACCCGATCTCATTGTATATGTTATTGTTTCACTATGAAAATGAAA
>VDFB02159182.1:49764-115085 GCA_007258455.2 Sequoia sempervirens | reverse complement strand
ATTGAAATCTAACCCTAATTAAACTCTAGCCGTAATTGAACCCCAACCCTAACCCTATTTGTTCCTAACCCTAGTATCTCACAAATACAGGATCAAGACCTTGCCAACTCTGGTAAACCTTATTGGATAGTGATAAAACCTACCTAATCTTTCATTAAGGTATAAATTTTTTGTTATACAATATGCCCCTTGAAAATTGGAGATAGGCACTGCAAAAAGAAGGTAAACACTAATGAAAATGGTCAGTGGTATTGTGGAAGATGTGATAAAACTTTCCCTAAATGTGATTATAAATATATACTTCAATGCAAAGTGGAAGACCATACTTCATTCACTTGGATTACAACTTTTGAAGAAGTGGCAGAAGAAATTATGGGCGTAACAACAAAAGAATTGAACATTTTGAAGCATGAAAAACAAGATGATGTTAAGTTTTCACACATTTTACAAAAGGTCCTTTTCAACAGATATATCTAAGTTAGTTAATGCCATTTTGTCATGATATACTTCTTTGATGCTATCAATACTAAATCTAATGATTGATGAACATTTTTGCTTTTAAATTTATTGTTCTTGGTTGATTGTTGTTATAGACAAGTTGGTATGATTTCAAATTTCAATGTGTACCCTTATATATGGGAATTGAGATAAACAATGACACAAAACAATGAATCAAATTGATTGCTTTCCAAATTCATATTCATGAAAAATGTAAGCATTTTTTTTCAAGTCAATAGGGCATCTTGATAAAGATAACTCGTGTGTTTTACATATATTATTAATTACTTGTAAAATAACAAATCTCATATTTTATTTGTATTATATATTGAATTGTTAAAAGATGTAAAAATCTTAATACTAAATATATAGGAAAAAATGGTTTAAAATTACATTTTTCAAAAAAATAAATATTAATATTTTTTTCTAATTTATCTCTCTCTCTCTCCCTCTCTTTATATTCCCCTTTATATAGATTCATCTTTCCATCTCTCTATATATATATATATATCCCCTCTATCTCCTATCTCCATATATATTTATTTCTCCATCTATCTCTCTCTATATCTCTATCTATTTTTATCCCTTTGCCCCTTCTATTCTATATTCATCTCTACCTCTATCTATAGGAAGAGATACAAAGGTGAAGCATTGGACCTTCCCAAAGATCCACCAATCTCAACACTACTCCCAACTATTTTGAGCATTTAAGTACATATTGTATGCTAGATTAGGAGGCATGTGTCAAAGCTCATATTTATTGATCCAAAATAGGTCCAAAGTCACAAATTTGAGAGGTAGAGTTAGTTATAGTTTTGTAGAAAATTTCAAGTGCCACATAGAGCAAAGATATTCCGCTTTTAGGAAGATCATGTCATCAAATTTGGCACTTCATCAACATTTGTATCTTTCATCAACATTAACAAAAGAAAAGGTATGTACTTGAATCCCTTGCATTTAAATTTTTCTATATATATAAATATTTTAATATTTTCCCTCAAATCCATAATATATATATTAGTGTGTATTTTTTTATTGCAATAAACAATTAACCTAAGTAACACATTAAGAATTCTAAGGATTTGTGCTTGGAAAAAATGCATAACAAATTTATTTGTTGGATGTTGTGTTGTATAGTTTAGAAAAGCTCAAAATATGAATAGTATTTGAAGGCCATATATTATGGTAGCTTACAATGCAAAAGAAGGAAGGAAATCTATTATCAAATTTAATCTACAATTTAATACCATATGAAAAATCACATGTAGAATTATCTACAGCTAGTTCTTGACATATTAATTTTATAAAATACACTTGTACCATACAATAAACTTCTCCCAAGAAAGAAACCCTAAGTGAACATTAATTGAACCCTAATTGTAGATTCATAACTCTAATCATAACCCTAATTGAACCCTAATTGTATATTCATAACTCTAATCATAACCCTAAGGGAACACTTATTGAATAGTAGTCATAATTGTACCATAACCCTAACTTTGAACTATAGTTGAACTCTAATCCTAACCCTAACACTAATTTTTATCCTAATTGAACCTTAACCCCAACCCTAACACTAATTCTTATCCTAATTGAACCTTAAACCCAACCCTAATCTAGTTAACTTTTTTTTATAAAATTGTAGCAAGCCCATCTATACTTGGAGATTTATCCTTTTTATATATTCTAATATCCTTTACAATCTCATCCTTAGAGATATCTCTAATAGGCCAATCATTTTATTCCTCTTTGATTTTCCTAGGGATGACTTGTGCACAATGATCTTGGGATCTTTTATAGTCCACATTGCTATCTTCAACAAAGAAAATATTTTAATAAAAAGATTAAAATTCATTTATAACCAAAGAAAGACCATTTATATGTTGATTATTCACCTAGATTGATCCAATTTCTTCCCTAGCATTTTCCTCCTTTATATAATTAAAGAAGAAATCAAAGCCTTTATCTCCATTTTTTAGCCAATTTATTTTGGCCCTAACTTTTCAACCATGAATCTTCTTAATTTACAATATTCTCAAATTATGCTTGAATCTCACCAACTCCGCATTCAAGGACTCATGCAATTGAGATTAGATGGAGATAAAATCTTATTGAAGCAATTCTTTGATCTCTTTCCATCAAAGGCTCTTTTTTCTAAACAACCTGGAATAGGGACCTTGAGTTGGTAACATTGGAATCCTATTTTCAATTGATAGTAGAGAATTTTTTTAGCAAGATCCTATCAATTAAATTTTTTAGCAAATATTAACTTCTTATATTAAAAATAATTTAAATATTTTAACACATGCATTAGATGGACCTTTGGTTTTTGATGAAATCTTTAGAGATATTATGTATTGATAATTGTGTGATTGAAAGGTTTAACAAATATAAGTCATTTGGAAAAGCCTATGAAATCTAGGTTGAGCAAGTGATTAGATATGGACTCTTTTGCATTGAAAGAGGTGTAATATTATATAAGGAAATTGAGGGAAAAAAAAAGGAACTAAATAATGATCTCCAAATAGTGAGAAAATAAGAATCTATCTAGAATTTAGTATCAATTTATATATATATAAATTGATACAAATACACAACTAAACAAAAAAAATCTCATATTTATTTTAAATGTTTGATATATGTTATTCGTTACATATTTTTTAAATTTTGTATGCTTTTGGTGGAGTTACTATTGGAAGGAGAATATAATTGTAAACTATATATATTTTAAGTAAATCTATATCTTTTAGTATTTAAAATTACTTAAATAGTTTCCTCATTGATAACTTGGTTACTTTAACATACACCATAATAGAAGTTCACATGCACATCAATCTTAGGGAAAAAATATATATTCATGCCCTTTTTCATTACTAACTTTGGTAAACTTTGAATAGATTGTCCTTTGTTCAATAACAAGTCTACAAGTGGGATATTCTTGTGTGAGTTAATCTCATGACATTACCCTACCATGCATAAGATCTACTAGTGCAAACTTGACGTAGTAATTATTAACCCTACACATTTAAAATTTAAATTCAATTTAAATCTTGACAGCACCCTCCCACTAATCATTGTGAGCTTACCTAATGCATGTTTATCTTGATTTGCATGTTGTATTTTACTTTAGAAAAATCATTTAACATTTAAAATGATCAAAGATTATTAGGACAATGAGGATTTATCAAAAGAACATTTTCATTGATCGAATTGTAATAACATTTTCTCATAACATATATCATCATGTCTCTAATCATTATTCCTATGTCATGGAATTGGTTTGGTTAGGGCTCTAATTGAGGATAACAGAATCCTCACAATTTAGCACATTCCCTAAAAATGTTACTAAACACTTTCTATCTATATTGAGGTTCAAATATTAGAAGATCAACACAACTAAATTCTAAACATCAATTATTTTCTAGTTGATTCTTATGGTATAGATTTATATTTGCACACTAGTTCGGTTTCTCAGACATGGATATGAACCAAAACAATACTTTGAGACATTTATTGACCATCTAGGGATCTAAATGAAGATAACACAAGCCCCACAATTTAGTAGATTTTGTAATACTATGTATATTCACTCTTATTATATAAATATATAAATATATAGGCTTACCGCCTTTGCTTAAAAAAAAAATGATGTTTGTAAACATTGTCAATCCATAATAAAGTGTAAATGTTAAAAGATAAAAATCAGTTTCAAAAATTAATTTTTTACTAGTTGATTATTGGAATTATAGATTGAAGCTTGTAGACTAGTTTTATTTTGTACACATATTTGAACCAAAGAAAAGAACACTTAATTCGCATATTTAAAAGCATTTATAAAATCAAGTCCAAAACCTCTTTTAACACTTCAAATAATCAACATCTACATCTAAAAAAACATCACATTTAATTCATTTAATGTAAATATCAATCATCTAATATAAAAATAATATTATTTTTAAATAAAACATAATAAAAAAATTTTCATTAAAATAAACAATTAAATATAATTAACATTAATAAATATTATAAATAAGATATAATCTTTAAAAAAAAGTTATTATTAAAGTTATAAGAAAGATAAATCTTTTCTATTTCCTAACAAAGAAAATGAACCGATACTTCATAATATAAAAGGACCACTCACCACAATTCATGTAATGAAATGAATGTGGGATTAAGACTAAAACTCCCCCAATCCAATGACCAAGCAAATGTGTAAAGTGGAAACGGAAAACGCGAACAACTATGGAAGGAGAACTGGAACGGGAATGGCAAGTGTAAACTGCAATGGTGGAGTACTATGGAAACATAGATTTGAAATGGTGTGGTTAAAGAAATGCTATAGAAATGAGAGAGAGGTTGGGTTAATAGGGCCCCACATGGTGCCAGACATCTAAGGGAGTGTACCCTTAGAGTGTGTCGGTTAAGCCCGGCCCTCATATAATACCTTGCATTATGGAGCTCAATTCTCTGATATATTACTACTTATCAAATCCTTTGTAAATAATTGTAAACTTATGACTACATTTAAGCATTTAATTGATTTTCTTGAATCAAAGCAAAAACATAGACACATAATTGAACAAATTCTCAAAAGAAGAATGACAACCTCATTAACATTTCATTCAAAATTCACTTAAATCCACATAAGGAGAGAAAATATATTAGAATTATACATTTATTCATGCTTATAAGTCATATCTACATACAAATTAAGATAATTTGTATATATTCATCCAAAACTCAAAACATTCTATCTATTCTATTTTATCCTTGGGGTTTTAATAGCTTAATGGCACCAGATATCACTTCCTCATCAAAGGACGATATCTTCACCCATATTCAACTCAAAACCTAGCTAGAGCTTCACCGGCCTTCCCTACAAATGAGCCTTGAATTCCCTTTTATATGACAAGGAGCAACAGTTTTGTGCCCTCAAATGTAATTTCACCACAAATTCTCATTTGAACAAAATCTCCATTGCATTTGAATTTCATTTCAAAACTTCCCACATGTTGAATCTACAAAACATTTATAGTGCATGGACTGGGGTAGCGTGAAAGAATAGGGGAACACAAATTGTCATCAAAATCCCCTTGTCACTATCCATGCAAAAAAACCAGGCAACCAAATTGCCACGAAGGCACCACAACAACTTCTTATTTACCTGCCACCTTGCCCTTACCAACACTCAAACCATGGTATACACACCCACTTCTAGTTGTTACCCAATAAGGTAGACTCTCAGCCTCGTCTTCTTTCTTGTCCTTGCCCAATATGGTTCGAGTCAGTCCACTTGGGGTTTTAATTTGAACAAAATCTCCATTGCATTTGAATTTCATTTCAAAACTTCCCACATGTTGAATCTGCAAAACATAGTGGCGCACAAACTGGGGAAAGCTAAAAGAAAAGGGAACACAAATTGTCACCAAAATCCTAGCGCACAAACTGGGGAAAGCTAAAAGAAAAGGGAACACAAATTGTCATCAAAATCCCCTTAATGCTATCCACGCAAAAATGCCAGGAAACCAAATTTCCAGGAAGGCACCACAACAAATTCTTATTTACCTGCCACCATTCCCTTACCAACACTCTGACCTTGGTATACACACCTGCTTCTAGTTGTTGCCCAATATGGTAGACTCTCAGCCTCGTCTTCTTTCTTGTCCTTGCCCAATACGTTTTGAGTTGGTCCGCTTGGGGTTTTAACAACCAATGGCACCATAGCTATCTCTTCGTCATTAGAGAACATACCGTGATTGAAGAGAGGTAAATACCGATAGTAGTCTAAGTCGGTCTTGGTTACATCATTAGAAATTGCTCATAGCACGCATGCAGTGTTGGCATCCAAAGGATCCATGCCGCCCATACCTTATTTTCCTACCAACACTAGTAATGGAGCACACCACCGACTGCTTGCCTTTTTCATCTACCATTTGAGCAGCAACATCCTGGAATTGCAATCTTCTACTACATCTAGTGGGCACAAGCCCCGGGCTTGTCACCCAAAGTACCTTCCTCAATAGTAGGACTGCTTGTGAGCTCAAACGCAACAAACTTCCATCGACTTACTCATTTCTATTCTCGCATTAAGCACTCAAAATTGATTAGACTGAACCCACAAAGTGCTCTAACTGCTACAAGAATGACACTATTAGTAGTAAATTCCTCTTCTATTTATTGTGCCAGGTAATGGCAACCTTCATCAATGCTTAATAAACATGCATGTGCAAATATATAAATTTTACACATATGTAATCGCCACCGCTTAACTAGAGCTACATGAGTATCCAAAGATCACTCCCTTCTCATGATTGCCAACAACAAATATCTTCACACGATTGACGATGTGTCTACACAAGCAAGGAATAATTCCATTATTAATTTTCAACAACCTTTCATCTTCCTCTCTTGCCAACTAGTAGGGACAGCGTGAGATTTTGGCATTAGCTTTTGATCTTCTTTGTTGATCTAAACCAAGTGGGTTATGAGCTCAATAGTGAGATTGGGTCCCACATTCCATATAGGACACACATCTTCCTTTTACCCACTTCAAGTACAAATAATGTGGTGACACCTTAGGTCTCCATGAAGCTAAGGTGGTACACGGAGATCTTCTCCCATATCTTCTAATCTAGAAAACCTACACATTGCACGGTTAGTATTTAATGAAAGGCTTTGGCTAAGCCGTCGGTGACATGACCACTGGAGTTAATGGCTTAGGCTTACGTCACCGGATTAAAATTAAAACCCAACTTTGATTTTAATGCTTTATTTCCTCCGTAGGGTTTTATTTCCTAAGTCTTAGTTGGACCCATTAAATTCTTATCCCAACCATAACAAGAAAAAATGATTAAGCTAAGGATTGTATTTGTTGTTATAACTTTAGTTCTAGAGAATTCTTAATTACCAATTCTTATTTATGCATTTGTATATGAATCCAATTGAATGCCTTTCCATATCACTATGGAAAATTTTATTATTGCAACCCTAACTCTAACACTAAATAAACCTTGAACCTAACCTGATTGAACTCGTATTATAACCCTAACTCTAACACTAATTGAACTGTAATCGTAACCCTAATTGTATCAAAACCCTAGACAACTCTAATTGAACCCTAACCCTAAAATAGATAATAACCCTTACCTTAATTAAACCCTAACTGCAATCCTAGCCCTAATTTAAGACTAACCTTAACCCTGACCTTAATTAAACCCTTATTGAATTATAACACTAATTGATCCCTAACCTGAATTGAATACTAATTGAACCTTAACCCTAAGTGAATAGCAACCTTAATTAAACTCCAACCATAATCCTATTTGAATTTTGACCCTAATCATAACCATAATTCAACCCTAACCTTAATTGAACCCTAAGCCTAAACATGAGTTCAATTAAGTTTAAGGTTCAAATAGGGTTAGACTTTAATTAAAATTAGGCATAGGATTCTATTAGGATTAGGGTTTGGGTTGGGGTAAAGATTAAGTTTCTAAGTGATAGAGCTTCAGTTTTTAGTAAGCTAGGTTCAATTGGGGCAAGGGTTAGTATTAGGCTAGGCTATGGTTCAATTAGGGTTTCATTAATGTTAGTTTTAGAATCATAGTTATGTTTAGGCTTGGATATAAAATTAGAGTTAGGTTTGAAGTTAATTAGTGTTAGTTTTAGGGTTGGGGTTATGGTTATACTTATAATTAATGTTAGTATTGGGATTAGATTATATCACTTTAATAAAAATAATCTTCTATAAATTCATTCAATGTTTTTTTGAAATTATATAATTTAAAATATTTTCAAATTTACCTATGTTGATATATGAGAGATATAGAAAATCTAAACTCTATACAATTTATAGTTAACTTGACATTGTGTATAAAAAGGTTTAAGTTATGAATGTTATAATATATCAAGAGCTGCAGAGCAGCGAAGTTCCTGCCATAAAGTTTTAGAATAGTTTTGTTTGTATTTGTTGTGTATTGCAAAAGGCCTGGATCAAACATTAGAAATCTCAATTGAACCCATATGCTCGTTTTGTTGATTGTAGAGTAGTGGAAAAAAGCATTGCAATATTCATTAGACCAAGACCACAAGGTAGAGGATTAATTGATGAAGTTATTCTTGAATCCTCTTCATAGGAAACATGACCAACTAATTGGTATTCTCTTTTAGCACTAGGATCATACAAAGTAGAAGCAATAGTTTTAATTTGCTATATATTTTTTTTATTCAAGGGTTAAACGCTTTTGACCAGAGCTATGAACCGGATACAACCATTCAACAATACCACCCGAATGGGGTTTGAACCTTTGTGGAAAGAACAACAATGCCACCTATAAACCAACACACCATGCCAATACTGACTTAATTTGCTATATATTAACCATCTTTTACTTACAATTTTTTTTTGAAAAAGGCAATTAGAAGGTGTCATACCTCTACTGCATTTAAGCCAAGATCAATTAGTATTGCACCAGGTTTCAACCAATCACCATGAACCAAATTTGGCGCGCCTACTATCTAGAATCACAACTACGTACTACAGACTCATCACTATGTGAACTGATGTTTATCTAGGGTATTAATTGTTTAACTTAGACATTGATGTGTATACCCTTAGCTTCCAAATCTTCTTGTCTCATTTAGATTTTTGTCAACATCACTATCTCTGGATAATTCAACCAAATTCTAAGGTCATCTCTAGATGGGCATGCTCTCTGCCAAATATGATGAACTAGGGCATGATTGAACTAAATGTATTACATACCCATCAACGTTAAATTATTTGGATGATCAGAAAAACTTCAAGAAATTGTAGACATAAAGAGAAAGATTAAATAAAAAATAAATGAGATACACTCTTGACAATCTTTGTTTGGGATTTTCACTGCTATTTGTTTCTATGTTATATTATTTTCAAAATTAGAAGTTTTTTTATTATGGTCAATTAGAATAGACTCTACAAGAAATGCATAAATATATTGTCTTGTGTAAGAAGCCCACGAATAGAAATAATAATTTGTTGATAAATCACAAGAGATAAGTCTTTGCAGTCAAACACAAATCTCTATATTTTTCACATTGATCCAATAATTATCGCCAATGAATCAGAACAGTAGTATCAATCTTAGTTCAATGATATATGTCAATGTTAGATTCATAATTAACAATAAATTTTAGATACTCTACACTGGACACTGAAACAAATTGAAAAGTTGTCTTTTTTTGCATCTCCTCTAGAAACTCATCTATCTTGTAAGTCAAGTAACATCTGCAAACACTATGTACTGGCTTGTGCTGCTAGAATTGGAAGTCATGTAAATTTTTGTAACATACTGGCTAGTATAAGTTCTACACTAAGGACCTCTACCATTTTGATGGAAAAAAACATGATAATGGGTCTCTTTAACTTAATCCCCTACTTTATGAAGAAGACCCTATGGGGGATGATTAATCGAATTGAAAAAGAAGACAATTCATTATGCAATTAGTACTCCCCTAGTTGAAGTTGACAAGAGGTATATGCAGTATAGAAGTTGCCAAGTCAACTTATTAAAGGCTTTGGACATATCCAATTTGATAATCATTGTACAATAACGGTAAAATTTTGAGAGATTGAATGGTTCTCCTGGTGTAGGTGGATTTGCAAGGTGTACTTTACTCTAAAGCATTCTCATGAGGTCAAACACAATGATGATAAATATGAACAATATCTAAGGTATATAGAAATAAATCAGTCTTGTGGCTTCAAATTTCATGGGTCTTTTAAACCAAATTGGCATCTAGCTAATGTAATGACTCTTAAAAATTAACCAACATTATTTCATAATTCTTTATTGTAATCTCTACCCTTTTATTAAACCCTAATTTGGGTTTCAACCTACCACTCTCTCCTTACCATAGCTCTAACCTTAGCTTCAAGTTTTATTCTAGATTAATAATTTTAATCCTAACTTAACATTAACCCTAACCCTATTTAAACAATAATCATAACCCTAATTAAATCCTACTTGAACCTTAATCTAAATGAACCCTAACCTTAACCCTAATTGAACCATATTTACCTAACTCTAATTAAACCTTAATTGTAAACTGAACTAAAATAAGCTTAATTGAACCCTAACTATAACTTGAACTTGATTCTAATCATAACACTAATTGAATGCCAACCCTAACCCTAATTGAACTTGAACCCTCACTCTAATTGAACCTTGTTGTTGGGGTTAAATTAGGGTTCAATTAGCATTGTAGTTAAACCCCAATTATAAGATTAACCAAAATAAGCATAAATAAACCATAACTATAACTTGAACTTGACCCTAATCATAACACTAATTAAATTCTATCCCTAACCAGGTAATTGAACCCTAATTCCAACCATAAACCTACTTGTTAAACCCTAACCCTAACTCTTATTGAACCTTATTTTTAGGGTTCAATTAGGTTTTAATTAGCATTCTAGGATGGAGATTAAGGTTAGGTTAGGGTTAGAGTTCTGAATATCTTAATATTAGCTCATAGATTTGACCCTAACTATAATCATAATTGAATCCTAACCCTAACCCTAATTAAACTCTAATTCTAACCCTAACACTAACCATAATTAAATTCTCACTCTAACCCTAACCGTAATTAAATCCTATTGTTAGGGTTGAATTAGGGTTAGGTTTAGGGTTCAATTAAAGTTCTAGTATAAATCTTTGGGTTAAGGTTAATTATTTCTTGATATTAGTTTATAAATTATATTAATTATTCAATATAAATAAATTAAATAAAACCACATCCTATCTAATGTATACATTTGTAAAGGTTTGATTTGGTGTATGCGGGGATTATTTGCAATGCATTGGTATACTGGTTGATCATTCTACTATATTTAATATAATTAAATAAAACTAAATATTATTTTCAAAATAATTCACCAATAAATAATTATAATTTGAGAATAAATTAAGAAATGAAAAAATATATAAAATAACCTTTTTTATTTCTTTGCATCCAAATGATTTCATTTTGTAAAATCATATTAAATTCCAACTTCAAAAAATCATAAAATATTTTACATGCTTATTTTTATATTTTTGAGTTGAATTGTGTTGTTCTTTAAATTTGAATAACCAATCATAAAGCAAATAAATAATCAAATCAACACAATATTTAAAAACTTAAATTTCATTTTAAAATTAAACTAAATTCTATTTTCTAAAATTCATAGAATATTTATTACTTAATTATTAAATTCATAATTAATTAAATTATAATGATTATGTGATATAAATGAATTAAATATTAAATAGAAGTACATGATCCTTTTAAAATAATTCAACAATCAAAGACTAAAATTTAAATTTAAAAGTATTCTTTATATTGTATTTTTTTCATTTGTACATACAAAATATAAAATACTTGAAGTTGATAAGTTTTAAATTTATTAATTATGATGATATCCAAAAACTAACAAGAGCTGCAGAGCAGCGAAGTTCCTGCCAAATTGTGCAAGAATAGTCATGTTTTTATTTGTTGTGTCTACTATGTTTTAGCAACAATGTTGATATTATAACAACTTAATAATAATCTTGAAATTTTTCAAATGGTGACATGTAATACCGTAAACAATATCCAAAAATAAGACAAGTTGTTACAAATAAGAAACATGTATTGTCCTTTCAAAATTAACAATCTATGTATTCAGATCAAATACAATGAACAACCTGCATTGCTTATTAAAAGTGAAATTATAAAACAAATTGTAGATTTATTTTATTTTTCTTCTATAAATATAATTTTTTTATTTGTCGTCTGCCTAGTAATGCCTACTTCTCCTTTTAATGAATGTTTTATTTTGCAAGGGTTGATTTAGTGTTGCCGTTGATCTATTTCCTGCAGATATCAACGGTGCCCGCCATCCCGTGATCGGGAATTCAAGGATCACGAAATCACGGGTGGGTGCCACGTGTCCTATCCGGGGGAGCTCAAGGGTTGATTTAGTGCTGTCATTGATCTATTTCCTGCAGATATCAATGGTGCCCGCCATCCCGTGATCGGGAATTCAAGGATCACGAAATCATGGGTGGGTGCCACGTGTCCTATCCGGGGGATCAAATTTTAGCTATCGCTGACCAACTACCATTTGATCTGAGTCGTTTCTCGCCATCCCGCGATGGTGCTTGGGTTGATTGCAAAATCACGGGCAGACTCCACGTGTCTCATCTGATGAAGCCTAAAGAGTAAAGGAAACACTAGCCGACTTTAAATGTATTAAGAGGTAGATTACTAAAGTGTTCTCGAGACGCACATGTTCTAAATCCATAGATATGTTATAATCTCGCTGGAAAAGTTGCTCAAAGGTTAACGACATGGCTGGTGACTGTGTTAAAGGAACGAGATCAACGACGCCCGCTATCCTGTGATCAATGATTACAGGGATCGTGATATCACGGGCGGGTGCCACATGCCCTTCATAAAGGATGAAATCTGCGTGACCATTGATGAGTTGTCTCTTCAAGATTGACGGTGCCCGCCATCCCGCGATTAGGAATTTTGGGATCGCGATGTCGCAGGTGCCTACCACATGTCTCATCCAATGAAGCCTAAGGAGTGAAGAAAGTGTTTGCCAGTTTTAAATATATTACGGGGCAGATTACTAATGCGCTTGTAAGATGCACGTGTTTTATTTCAATGCAGATGTTATGATTTTAAGGGAAAAGCTACTCGACAGTTAAAGGAAAGGATGGTGACCATTTTTGAAGGAGCAGGCTTTATGGTAAAAAGATCAATGGTGCCCACCATCCCACGCATGATAAATCAAAGGATTGCGACATCACGCAACTCACATGGCATTCCTTCACTACAGAGGACATTATATAGTAATTCTTTATTGCCATGTTGGCAATTATGTTAGCCTCATGAAGATGGCCAACAATGATTTGATCAAACGAAAGGATCAATGTTTCAAATTTAAATATATATATAAAATTATGGTTGGAGCCATTCGTGCAGCTTGCGAGTGAGCTTTAATGGTGGATGAGACATCCACTGGCAGAATTTGATTGACATAAAATCAATTTACTCGTCTCATTTGTATCACAAAGCATCCAAGTATTTCGTGAAAACAATTTCAGAGCCAAAGGTGAAATTATGAGCAACTGCTGCCTGAAATTGGAGTTTGTGCGAAAAAAGCCGAGTTAATTTTCTCTATTTCCCAGTCATTCTACACCTAAATTTGGGAAGGGGGGACCGACATGCTTGTCACTAAGTTCATTAAAATCTTTTGTTAGGGCTATTGTTTAATCATAAATTATGAGGAATTGCGGTATTTTTACTCTGTAATTTCCTATCTCTGCTTAGTCATAGCCACTTCAAGTGTAATATTGTAGTGAGGCCCTAGTTTGTCTAAAATGGCGCCAACCAAGCAGCACTCTTGCCACATTGAGTATTTGAAAAGAAACTTGTACGATGATTTCCTAGATCAATTTCCATTATCAACAAATGAGAGAAGGAAAGGTTTGGTGTTGATGCGAGGGAAAATCCTAGGGGAGGGGTTGGTGTGTTATAATTCCAACATTGTTGATGTTAAGGTTCCACTCACAGGCTTATAAATATTCAGATTATGGTATGGATAGAGGAATTTGCCTCATCCTTTTTCAAATGGATGGAGGTATGACATGGGAAAGCTGGTTGTTCCAAATGTGTTCCCTAATTTGGACTTACTTAGAGCAGTGGCCAAAAGATATGACCCTATCACACAGGTAATCAGAGATAATGATGGAGGGGTTCTATTGAAAATTAACAATGATGTTATCCAACAGAATTTTGATTTGAGTGAGCCAAGTGATGACTTGGTTCCTATTAATCTTGAAGAAATGAAGGAGGAGTATACAAAATTGAAATCTCTTTTTAAGGTTAAGCTGCTTCCACCTCATCTGGTTAAGGCAGGGGGTTCACAATTTCACATCAGCCCTAGTGACCAGGAACCCTTCAGATTGAATTGTTTTGGAAAGCCTTTCCTAGCTACTTTCTATTCACTATGTCAGATTTTGGGTTTCAGCCCTGGTGCAGTAATGTCGATTACATACATGTTCATGAGGGTGCAAATACAACACCCTAACTTCTCTGTAACATATGACTTTGCTTCTTTTTTGGTGGAGAGGATAGATGAAGGACTGTCGAAGCTACAGAATGGTGATATTGGTACTCAATTATTTTGGTATTCTATGTTGATGCATATGTTCTTGTTTAGGAATGTTGATTTCTTTGCTGAGAAGATGAACTTAAGACAATTAGTTAATGGAGAAAGATTGCCAGTACAAATATGGGATGCAGATTTGTCCTGTAATAAGGAAAGCACCAGTTATGTGCAATTTGATAATTGTTTTGCTGTAAGATTGAGGGCTAGATTGATGGTAAATGTACCTAGGATCCCTCAGGAACTGCATGATTTCCTTAGGCCGAAGGAGAGGAAACCAGAATTTAGGGTTTTACATAACTGGGGTGACATTATCCCATATCCAGTCAGCACTGTCATGAGAATATATGGATTTCAAGGAACCCCTCACATACTGCCATACAATGTGCCACCAAAACTAGGGTTTGCAGAAGTTATGTGGCAGATGGGGTGTATTCATGAAGATAACTTAACTAGAAAGGGGAAGGGAACATTATTCCCTGATTATACAGTAGTGTCTAACTTTACATTTTCAAAGGGAGGCTGGACACATTTTGACAAATTCTTTGTTGATTACCATTTGAGATTTGGTCCAAGGCGACAACATGATCTTGAAGGTTTCTTTTCTCTTTTCAGACAAAGAATAAAAGGTGAAAAATTTTCACATAAGTTCAATTTCCCTGAGGACATGATGAGGAATGAATTTGATTTAAATAGACAGGAATTGAACAAGGAAAAGTGGATAGCTTTTAGTAAGCTACTGGATATTGTGCATGAAATGTATCCGACGTATGATCCATTGATGGAATTCACTCCATACCACAAGAGAATTGATTTTTTAATGAAGAATTTCAAGGAGATAATGGACACCTTGAGAACCAAAAACATAAATTTAAGGCTAAGTCTGGATATGCAAGGACAAAGTGATATGCCAATTGAAACAAGGCTAGTATGTTAGCCTACAAAAAGGCGGCCCATCTATAGGAGGAAAAGGGATACTGGTAGTGATGAGGAAGAAGTAGACAGAAAAGAGAAGAAAATAATGAAGGTGCCTTCACGACCAGGCCTAAAATTCAAAGTACCTAGGGCTGTCAAAATCATTGAATTAAAATCTTCACCAGAGCGCAGTCCCCCATCACCACCACCTGAGCCAAGACCTAAGAGGCAAAGAACTGATCACCTACCTGAGGATCTCACAGATGAAATTATTGTTACTAATCAAGACATGTAGGTTGGTATGCCATCCCCTCCTAGGTCAGCTGAATTGGTTCTATCTGATTTGGATATGAAGGGTAAGAGTGTGCAGGATGCAAGAATGGAGGCTTGCAAGGAGTTCTTAGATGACAATGCATTTGTAAAGACTCATATATTCTTGCAATTGGCATGGAGGATGAAATTTGAGGAATATCAAAATAAATGCAAGGAGAGAAGAGAACTAAGGCCTGACAGGTCAGATCAGGAGAATGATGAAGAAGTGAAAGCTGAACTAATAGAAGAGTTCAAAAACATCACTCCTGAAGAAGGAAGACAACTAGTGAATCAGGCTGGTGTTTTGATTTTTCCTGAATGGGACATCGCAGATGCAGTGGCTTTCAGTGCCATTATGAAGTCCAAGAATCCTTTTCAAGATTCTGAAGAAGAAGTTAAGGCAACATTACAAAACTCTGCCTTCAGTGAAGAATATGAGACCTTGGCAATTTTGGCATTGGCTCCACAAGGAAGAAAGCCAGACATTGCTGATATTAATCCAAATTTCAAAGGAGGATTAATAATAAAGAGGGCTTCAGAGACTACAACAACCGAAGCCACTAGTTTAACTGTGAATGTGGCCAAGTTGGCCCAAAAGACTGATGAAAGGGAGGAGGCTGAAAGAAAGAGCCTAATGGAGAAGTATAACATTTTAGTTGAAGAATATAGTAAAATGCAACAGAGGAATGTTGAGCTGAAAACTGAAGTAGAAAGGTTCAAGTATAGACATACTGGGGAAACATCCAATGGTCCACGAACCAGCACATCACCTCCCACAGCAGGGTCAATGCCTCCTGCTTCTCCAAATGTTTCTACACCAGGGTCTCTCATTCAAAATCCTGCTCTTACCCCTCCTCTAGAACAAGTCAATGAACAAACAGAGTGCTCTGTTGATCCAACAAAGAGGCAGCTCATGTAGGAAATTGATCAATTACAGACATCACTAAGGGTAAAAGAGGAGGGTTTTCTTTCAAAAGAAAAAGAAATTGTTACTCTTGTTTTGGAGCATTTAAATAAAAAGGTGTATAATAAACTACCCTATATACATTCTTTGTATTCTTTGCTATCTGAAGCAAAAAATAATATTGATAGGGATCGTGTGATAGTGCGATTCCAATAATTCAAAATTGATCCCTAGGGCAAATAATCTAGATGTTATGACTAAAGCCTCAAGGTTTGATGCAAATAACAGGCCCCAATCATTGAAGCCTACTTATATATTAGTTAAATCATTGTAAAGTTTTCAGACCTTACCAGATGATCTAAGTAGGAAGATTAGGAGTTGGTAAAGAGCTTCAATGATTGGGGTAACACACTATTACCTAATATAACTAATGAGCAGGGGAAAATCAGAACACTCCAACAATGGCAGGATCAAGCAAGTAAAGTCATCAATAATCAAATTAAAATAATTTGTGATGACTCAGATTATGATTTGTTGGTAAATTGTATGGATAAGATTATTGGTACCGACTCATTTTTGGAATCTTTTGAAAGAGATGCTAATCAAGTAGCGGTAAAGTATTTTCCTTATAGTACAAAGGTAAAAGAGGTGATTGATTTTGACTGGCCAACTGATGAAGAATACCAAAGGTGGGTGGCTAAGTATTTGAATGATGATGAGTAAAAAGAGTGGGCTATCGACAGGTGGCAAATCAGATGCTGCGGTTACAATGTTTCCAGTTTTGTATGGATGACTTCCTTGGCGTGGGTTTCACGTGGTTTTTTTTATTGCATCAACCTTCCTCCGTCGACATGATGAACGAGAATATGCTCCAGAATGATTGTTGTTGTAACGATTTTTGAACAAGAATATTTTTCAAGGTGGTGGCTATTGTAACAAATTTTGGAATATCACCGGGTGCTCCAATTGACTGGTGACAGGTGTACTTTCTAGCCCGGTGCTTGTTTGCTCCTTCATTTTCTATAAGAAGGATTTCAAGGATAGAAGTACGGGTTAGCAAGTTAGATAACTTTTGTCGAGTCTAGGTGAAGTTGCAGAGCAAATTGTAAAATCCGATGGTTTTAGAGAAATGCAATTTAGGTTTTGAGTCATTATGTAACAGGTTTTGAGTTCATAGAGATTTAATGTTGTATAACAGTACTAACATTTGAGTTGAAATGAAAATTCAAGCTCATGTCTCTCCATTGTACATGCATATCTGAACTTTGAATGAAATAACTAAGGGTTGTTTTATCCATCTCACTGTTGTGGTGTGTATGATTCTATTTTAGCTTTAATTCAAGGAATTAATCAAAATGCTTGATTGGGATTATAGGGCGGATATGTGTTGTATAAGGATTTGATAAGTAGTCCGTTAGAATGCACACCGATGAAATTGTAATGCAATATTGTCAGGGATCTTATTTGTGATGTATTAAATCTGTTATAAACCTGTAGATGCTTATGAATTTCCTGCAATGGATATATGGCACTGATCTAAGTTGTAATTATTCGTGTAGTTCAGTATTTGTTTTTCTTTTCCTAGAGCTTGCTACAAATTGCAAATCATTGACTATCTTATACAATGAATTGTGTTTAGTTATCTCACACTCTAGATAGTTGATATTGTCTATGAACAGCCAATTCTAGTTGATATTGGTCTATCAAGTGTTGAGCTTTCATTAAGTGAGATCATTTGTTGTTGTCGTTGTTTATACTAATGGTGCAGAGTTGTAAACACATTAAGGATCACTCCTCCTAGGTCTCAGAGTTCTAAGTGTAATGAGGCTTTAAATTCCTCGCCGCTTAAACGTGTCCTTCGAGCGTTCTCATTGAATTGGCAATTCCATAGGTATATTAGAAGACCGGTTACATTGTAAAAGAACCAACATACACGTCAACCATCGAACAACCACCTCTACAACTAACTTTTTAATCTTTTATGATCACATGAAACATAAAACACACTAATTTCAAGGTTGTTAACATCACTATTGAAATGTTTTAATTTTTTGACCTTTCAAACATTAAAAAGTACATCACTAAATTAATCATGTAATGGCATAAAAATTAAAAACATCATGAATTAATTATGTAACCACATAAGTCAAATATAATTCTATCAAGAAATTAATATCAAATAGATAATATAATAAAGTAACTTATACATTTCAATGTCATTGATCTTCTTCTTCATCCAACTCTTTGTCCTGTGATCATTCAATCTAGATTCGACATTGTAAGGATTGGTCATATCATCATCATCACATCGACATTAGTTTCGATAATGCTATCATCCATGGATGTCATCTCTTCATGAACATTAACTCCTACATCATCATCATCTAGTTCCTCCTCTTCGACATCCTCGTCAGGGACATCATCAACTAACTATTGATCTTAATCATCATCTACATCATCTTTTAGTTCTTCGGTATCTTCTTCTTCCACCACATTATACTTTACCGGCCTTCATCTTGGATCATTTCTAACAAAAAATGACCAACCCAACATTCGAACCTTTGAGTAAAATACCGGCTTCACATTGGCTTGGAAGAACATAGGCTCATTTCCACCACTAATCAACCTTGTATTAACCATGGTAAATCCATTATCATGTTCAATAACAGCTTTTCTGTGATCATTTTCATTCAATCATAGCCTATACCATAGATCTACTCTAACAAAAATTAATCTAAAGGACTTAAAGTCACACTCAAGCATATCATCCAAAATCCCATAGTATCAATTTTCTGAGACTTCTGGATGTATGTCGCTTCTAGATGAAACATTAGTCACCTGAAAGACTGCAGTTATACCAGAATCACAAGTTTTCTTCATGTCATCCAACATTTTGATTCAAAATTTACAACCATTGCACCACATAGCCTTGTGGTGTTTCACCTGCATTATGTCAAACATGTTAAAATTATTGCAATATCGTCAGTTGATAAACATATTTATTCTTGGCCGAATGTATGCAAAGAAAACAATCTCAAGATATATATACATCAATATACTTGAAAATAATTAAATAATATGAGTGATTAATATATTTATACGTACCTGTTTATCTCTTAAACCATATGCTAAATCAATTTCCCTTTGTGTAACATTGGAATCTCCATTACGATGAGCTTCTTTAACTAATGAAGCCACACCTTCCCATGTTAATGCACTACCAGATTGTTGACATCATTCAATACATACCGTCATCCAATCAAGATTGTTGGCGCATTTACAAATGTAGTAGCATCCCACCTCACCAACTGCATTCAAAATAAATTGAAATTCACAAACGACGATAATTATTTAAATACTACAAGATAATTCCACTCCACTTATAATTCATGTATATTGAAGATTAAAAATTAAATAAGTACAATATACATAAAACCATATAAAATGCATTCCACTAATCTAAGTATGATCATCTTATAATTACCTCTCACTTTCCTCAATCTACCTTTCCCCAACAGGTACTCCCCTTCGAATTTGTTAATGGAGTTGGGATCCCAAATGCGATCTAAATGGATCTTTGCTGCAAACTTAGGAGGATATTCACTAATGTACACCATGGTCTGGTATACCATATATCCCTCCACCATAGAACCCTCAGGATGTGCTCTTTGTCTAACCAAAGCCTTCAAAAATTTCAAGTGCCTCTCAACTATCCACATTGACCTTGTGTGTACAGGTCCACACAATTCAATCTCCTCAACCTGGTGTATGAGGTAGTGTTCTTGTGCATTGAAAAACGTTAAAGGTAGACACTTTGTATTTCACAAAATTAGACCTAAGAATTTTTTCCAATAATTTATATCTTCTTTATGGATTTCTTTTAGATGATAGCCATCTACAAGTGATTCAAGGCGCAAATATATTAACAATATTTAACAAAAATATACAATATATTACATAACAAGTAAAACAAATGGAAATTATAAGATGTATACAGCGAATTGAACAAATCTCGCTACTTACCTCATGTATTTTCCAAGCTCATATATAACTTGCTTGACATTGTTCTCAAAGTTGTCTGGGAGAGATAGAGGTAGAACGTATTGCAACAATTATAAAATGATCTTTTCATTATTTTTTCAAAAGTAGTAAACACAATACACTAAAAAGTACATGCATTATACAAGTGTATATAATATACCAGAATAATTACCATAATGAAGGTATGCCAATCATGCGTTTTCATCCCTGACCCAAATTCACCTTTCTTTGTTATTATATTGTTTATGTTTGTAGCAAATCCTGTGGGAAATCAAATTTTTTGTATGACTTCTTTTATAGTATTGCTTTGCTGCTCTATTAATAACCAAGGAAGGGCACTTATATTAATTTGGTCTCCATCACTATTCAATTGAATGACATTTTTCATTGCATGATTGGCTTCTTGAATGTCACTACAAATTTTGACAATTTTTTCTTTGTCATGCCTTCCATCCAATATTTTCCATAGCGTTTCTGTTATATTCTTTTCGATATGCATTGTATCAAACAAATGCACAATTTGTAGCTGCTCATAGTAGGGTAACCTACTAAATTGTTTTGAATAACTTTTCAGTCCCTATGGAAGCCGACCATTAATGCCTTGATGACCTTCATGAAGCATATAAGTTAAACAAATTAACAACGACAATCATTGTCAATTACAACATGAGTAAACACAACACAATATAAAAATATAAATTCAAAACATATCATATATAATAGATAAACAATTTGATCTGATGTATAACCTTAACGACACTTATTATATTCCAACTTTAATAGGTGAGGTGATATTCTTCGTGGTTTTGATGTAGTCTCCTTTTTCCCATTGAAAAGATGTTGTTCAGTAGTTCGATACTTATGATTTCTATGGAGGAAGTGCCTATACTCATCAAACACCTACTTTCCTAAACTTGTTGAATGACTAGATTTCATCTTTGGACCACAAATTAGACATACAAATTTTCCCTTTGTTTGAAGACCTGCAAGATGATATATAATTGGATTAAATATGTCAATTTTTATAATTATATATAATGAATAGATTATTTTAAAACATTCATGATATCTACTTCATCAAATTAAATATTATTAGCGCTATAACATACCACAAAAATGTGTTAGCCCTGGGGCATCATGAATTGTCCATACAAGCATTGCATGGAATAGAAATTGTCTTTGTCCTATTGGTCTGGAGACGTCATACATAGTGATGCCATTCCATAACTTTAGTAACTCGTCGATAAGAGGCTCGATATATACATTCATATCTTTCACTCAG
Organism: Sequoia sempervirens; assembly: GCA_007258455.2. Classification (NCBI taxonomy): domain Eukaryota; kingdom Viridiplantae; phylum Streptophyta; class Pinopsida; order Cupressales; family Cupressaceae; genus Sequoia; species Sequoia sempervirens. The sequence goes on along the minus strand of VDFB02159182.1, from coordinate 92,948 downwards.
TACTTACTTAGTTGAATGAACATAAACATTACATAATTATTATAACCATTTTACTGCAATATATATAAATTAATGTACATGACTATTGAATGAAAAAAATATAAGTCATTATGCAACAAATAAGACAAATGAGATGCTTACTATTTGGGAAGAAAAATTGATGTAAACAAATACCTAGAACAATCATTGCCAAACATTATGTGCTCCTTCTTTATTGACATCCATGGAGGAATGTTATTGTTGATAACAAAAACAGGCCACACCAAGTAAATAGATCTCAGCTCTCCAAATGGATTGACATCGTCCACTGCCAATGAAAGCCCGAGATTACGAGGTTCTTCTTTAAAGTGTGGCCATTTTTCCTCCATGTCCCTAAATGCGTAACCATCTCAAGCAGCATTCAAGAATGTCATCTCCACTTCTATTCCGTGCATGGTAATCCATCAATTGCGCTAAGCTTTTGCACCTAAATAATCGCTGCATACATGGAATAATGGGAATATAACGAAGAACCTTGTGAGACACCTTTTTTGTTACTTGATCTATTCGATATCTACTGATATGACATTTCGGGAATTTTGTTGCAAATTCCTATTGTTTATGATATATAATATGATCATTGGGACATGCATCTATTGCTTAATAACATCTATTCTGATATCTTTCATAATGGCAGATAAATCTCAGTATGAGCGAGGTAAAATATTTGATGGTGGTAATAAAAATTCATCAATCAATTTAAAAAAAAAAATAAATTTGTTAAGATAAAGAATATTAATGGTACATATTTCATCCTTTATTTTACTAGTGATGAACTAAAAACAATTACAATAGATGAAAAAAGATGACATATCTGACATACCTTAACATCCGTGAGATTGCTATATTTGATAAACCATTCATAACCTTAAAGTTCAATAGCAAAAATACAGCATAGAGAAGAGTTGTTTTAGAGCCTTCATAAAGGGGCTCGTATGCCTTGTCAAGTACATGTAAATCATGAACATCATCAAAGTCATCTTGATCATCATGATCAACTCTGCCACTAAAGATGGCATGGATCAATGTATTCATACCATCATCTTCAATTGTGTTTTCTAGCTCATGATCATCTTCTTCCATAGGATCATTAACTTCATCTTCGATATTCATGCCTCCAAGTTCAACCATTGCAAAACCACATTCTCTGGGCCATGATAATCCATATCATCTGCCCTAGGGCACCCCACCTTTATAATAATGATAGACACAAATAAACCATGATCATGATCAAGTGATTATATATATATATAACATGTTAAAACAATATAAACATTTACAAATTCAATCAATATAAACACATATAATGAACAACTTACCAATGGATGATAATCATGCCCCCCCTTCAACGTTACCATGCTGCCTACAATGTTTCTCAGTTGTTGTGATTAAAAGTCATCTCGTCTTTAAGCCCTTGCAATTATTGCAAGGACGATAACATTTCCCATCACCCTTTCTTTTCAATCTAGCCCACAATCTATCAATTGTCTCTTCATTTTGTTCTGGACTAATATTATCTTACATGATTTTTCTTTGCCAAGCTTGACTATTTAGATCTTCAAAAAATATCAAACTCACACTCCAATAATTTTTATTCATATACATGTAACATAGTCTAATAATTCTGATATTTTACACCAAAAAAATTTGGCATGCAACCACCCCTGCAAAAGAGAAGATAGTCTGAAGTTAATGACCCCAAAAAATACTTTACAATGCTAATTCCAAAACTTATTAAATTCTGATTTTACTATGATTTCCAACGTTAAGACTCTGAAAATCAGAATATTGAACTTGATCACAAAATTCCTACAACAATGGAGGTAGCGACCTAGTAAGAGCAAGTGACCCATTCCTAAGGAGCAACGAGTCAGAATCATCATTGCTAATGTCAATACAGATTTATCCTTTTAGTTAAAGATGCAATGTGTCACTTATTATGATGAGCTTATCCCTAGGGCCCTCAACATTGAGAGAGCCCTAATAAAAAACAACAGAAGCATTGGTAAGAGTATGATTAGGGTACAAACCCTAGGCCTCTGTAGAAACATAAACAATAATTATAGCGGATTAGTGAGGTTGCAATACCAGAAAGATTGAGACATTGTAGGTAATAACATCTTGCAATCTAAAGATTGTAGCCAATAACAAGCACACTATGTAGCTTACTGACATTTGTAAATGCAATCTATGGTAAGAAGAATGACAGTCACTTGAGATGTGATAGTTAAAAAAGGCTAAGCAGTGACAAGATAATAAAGCTCAAACCTTGCATAGTAAAGTGGAGATTTTAACAGTGAGTTTTCTTACCCCCTTGCTGACCTTAAGGGTTTTTCAAATTTGGTAGTGTTAGACAAGGCAAATCAATCAAGGAATGACTGTCCAAATGAAGTAATAGTGGTAATCATAGGTTCAATGTTTCTTCTTAGCCATTAATATTGTATAATGGAGGTAGTGGATTGCATGTTTGAGCAGTGTTTTGAGACTCACCAAAGATGGGAAAATAGTGAATAATACCTTGTGGACTGTGAAGTAGTGTCAATAAGGTTGAAGGATCTTAAGAACTACAATACCATGAAACAATGAGTCCCCTATAGTAAGTAGGCACTATAGGGCATAGTTTGATTTTATAGAAGGATGCTCATGAAAGGAATCTTCAAGTGATAGTGAGTGAGCTGTTTGAGATTGCAAAATGAGGGTGCAATACCCAATCTTAAAGGAAGTTAGCAAAGCAAAGAAAAGTGCAAGAAAATTGAATCGTACACAACAAACAATTCACAATGTTATCTTCCATAATGCCTTGAGTTTGAAGACAAAAATCTCATTGTATCTTCATGATGAAAGTGGTGAGCTTAATGGTCAATCACTGGCAACCATGATTTTAAAACATGCTATTGTGCTTATGGAGGCAATATTTTAAGCAAGGCAGTGAGTGGTGGTTTGGAACAATGGCAGGTATGAAGGACTTGCTTTATATGCATACTATGCAGTCTAGCTTAAGACATCGTTCTTAGAAGAGATTGAAGGTGGATTATGGAACTCAAGGGTTACCATGAAAAAGATTAAATCAAAGACTAAGATCTATTTAAAAGCCACGGTCATGAAGATATTAAAGATGTCACATGCAAAAACCTAGTAGCTGGAGTAATGAATACACTGCTAAAGAGGATAGTGTGCTGGGGTAGATTTAGGAGATCTCCACATTATCTAATTACAGGGAAATACATCATTTATTTATTTTTTTAATTAAAAGAAATAATTCTAAACCCTATATAGGATACATTGATACTTCAAAATCCTTTGAAGGAATTTTAGATTATGCAAATATATGGCAAGTAACATTCATAAGGTTTAGAAAATCTTGATCACTCTCTACAATAGCCCATTAAACATGGGTTGTGTTTGAATGCACTACATAATTGATATAACACAACCACTCTGCATATCAACCAGAGTTATAAGCTCTTTATTGCAGCAAGAGGTAATCACTCTTCGATCATGCTATAATTACATCCTATCCTATTAAACTTGGGACAACCTGAATGCACCCAATGATGATTGACACCTACATTAAACAACCTGAATTAACTACATTATATGAGTGCCTCCATTTCTATCACAATATAGCCACATTAAACTTGGGTCACACATGAATGCATCCTGTATTTGTTATAGCACAACTGTGCCACATGACCAATACAGTTATGGATCACATAATTACAATCACAAGAATCTGTTCCTCTATTGTGATCTTATGGTGATTCCACACAACAAAATCTGGACATGAAATTCTCAAAACCCTTAACCTCTAAAAATGAAATCTAATGAGATGTTGCTTTAAAATATGATTTTCAAACCTGGAACTACAAATCTGACTTCACAACTAAATTCTGCAAAAAGATAATGACTACCCTCAACTTGGCGATATCTTCTTGAATTTTTTCTGATTTTTCCCAAGAAAATCGTCCTTAGTTCTCCACAAACTGTCTCAAGTAGAGAAAAACACTGTCGCAATAAATCAGGTGCCAACTCACTTTTCTTTATGTCAGCCACAATTTGATTTTTTTTAATTTTTCATGTTTGTCAAAAATTCGATGAAAATAATAGCCGACATTTTGACGAACCCTAGGTTCATCAAAATTTCGATGAACATCGGGGATAAACTTTCAAAAAATTGGAAATTACACATCAAATTTTACAAGCACCCAACGAACATCGAATTTTACATATTTCGTCAGACAGTTTCATCGTATTTTGCAGTCAAATGTATTAGTGATGTGATAGAAACAAACCCCACAAAGGAGGAGAACCACTATCACAAATATAATAAAATAAATAAAGACAAGATTATGTAAGATAAAATAACCAGAGAATGTTACCAATAGCCTATGGCTCCCCTATTGGATTGATAGATGTGCTAAACTTGTGATTGATAGGAGTCTTGACTATTGTGTGAGAGATAATTTCTGAAAAGCTTAGTTGTGAGAGTAAGAGAGAAAGAGAGAGCCTTTAGTTTTTAGAGCCTCTTCCTCATAATGAGAGTGATAATAGAGCTTGTGTTAAGTTGCATGGGTGGTAGGAGTTGTTACATATGTGTCTTTGCTACTAAGATACGTGTCATGGGAGAAGAATACAAAATATTCACATTTGAATCTTAGAAAGTAGGGGGATGCTAGTGTGTCGTACAAATGTTTGTGTGATGTGATAGAGTCCGACCAAAACTTGCATAAGAATCAAAAACTCATGCTGCTAACACTTCATCCTTGTCACCTATGAAGTCAAAATCATGAAATTCCAACTTGTATGTTTTTTTTGTAAGCAAGGAAGGCCTAAATGTGTAAGTGTGAAACTACCACATGGTGCAATTTTATGACACTACATTTTTCCCTCACTTTAGTGAGCTATTTTTTAAGAAAAATCAGCTACACTAAAGTAGCTAGAAAGACATAAATATTAATTTTGAAATTTTAACAATTTTTACAAAAAGGATATTGTAAAGTTGTTGGTCTAAATAAATTCTTATACAAGTAGTTAATTTATTACTAGGGGACTTATTCACATGTTAAGTTTACTTAGGTCCTAGGAAGGAATCTTTCTAGAAGGTGTTATTTTTCATTAGTTGTTATCTTATCTTTTGACTTGTAACACATGTGAACCTAGGTAAGTGTGATAAGTTGCCTCATGTCATATGATTAAGACACTTGTCATAATCTTATGGCATCTTGCATCTCACCATGGATATATAACCAAGGGGTCTCTCATACATTACATCACAACATTGAATCATAATTGATAAGAATATAGTTTATTCTTGTCATATTCATATTCCCTCTTTGTGCTTTCCATTTGGCCTCTAGATCTAGGCTATCTCCATAGCCAATTCTAACATGGTATCAGAGCGGTTTTCATGCCATTGGTTAGCCATTTTTTAGAGATATTGGTAAATCTTGAAAAGTTGAGTATGCTCTTCTCTTGCATTGAATGATGATCTAGAGAATCAAAAAAACTTGATAGAAATACCAGATTCTAGGGGGTTCCTCTTTGTGGCTCTTTATGGAAAGCTCAAATAAGATCTTGCTAGTGCAAATATAAGCTCACCATTGAGTTCAAAAGGTTTGGGATAGTTAGTTTTTCCTTTTGTTTCATCCAAATCAAAAATTTGAAGCCAAATATATTAAGGTTTGAAGCTGAAGAGTGGTTGCTAGATCTAGAAGGTAGCTACACTTTTGGAGCATTTTGGGTCAAATCTAACCCTTCCATTGCATCTAGAAGGCCCAAAAACCTTAATATTGACTGTCAAATTGTTGAATTAGAAATAGTTGTCCGTCAAGGAAATTTTTTTTTGCCCAGGGTGTTGGAAATTTGGGAGTATGTTTTCATTGATGTTTCTTAGCAACATGAGCATGAGGTGTACATACATAGGTAGATTTGGTTGGCCCAACACATTTTCATTAATTTCAATATTGTGGGAAGCATATTTGGTGTACGGTACTAACTATACCGGAAGCTGATCTATCAGAGGTTTGGTTAAGTGTTCTCTGCTAATGTTGTTGTGGTCTAGTGTGTCAATCTTGGGTCCACACTTTACTGCAAGAGGAGCTATAACTTTTCTCTCTTAATTATATCTTTATGACTGATTCATACAACTATATTCAATATCTCAAGAAGTTTTCTAACATGTATTGGAAGTTATCAATGACAGAGTTCAACTCTATATACTACAATCATCTCTCTGTTCAGTTTACCTACATGGGAGATTCCACATTTTCTTGAGAAGGTTTTTTTGATGTTGTACTTCTAAAGGTAGTCTCTCTGATGTTGTTGTAAAGATAAATTGAAGTAATATCAAATTTAGAAGGTGTTTATTTTGAGAAGTGTGTATGATTGGAGTTCTTGTGATTAGGTCCTATTCCTGACTAACATAACGCATGATATGTGTTGAGAAGATTAATTATAATTTGCAGATGTTAGTTGAATCTATTTTAGATCCATGCTGACTTGAAATTTAGTACTACATGTTTTGCTTAGGTGAAAAGATGTTTTTAATATTGTATGGTGCTGACAAGAGTTATTTTGGATTGTTTTGTTTACATCTAATTAGGCTGAACTAATTGATGTGTGCAATGTATCTAGGTATATATATGAGATATTTTGGAATTGTAAAGGTGTGTGGAAGTATGAGAGATAAGTGGATGTGTGAACATAAATGATAGATGTGAGTGGTGTTTAGTGGTAGAAGTTCAAAATCAAAGCAGAGTTGTTGAGTGATTGCTAAGTAGGGCAATACTTTATATCCAAAGCTTCAAAGGAACTAAAATATAGCAAAAGATAGGTGCACTTTGTATTAATTCATATTTTGGTAGTGAGCCATACCATTTTGCATTGTACTTAACTCTATTTTTGAGCCTTTTAAGGATAGTGTGTCCTAGCAATGAGCCCCTGTAATATACTATATCCAGATATAATATATTGTGAGCTAATCCTCACCATGATTTTTCCCATTTTGGGTTTTCCACGTAAAAATTTTGGTGTTCATGTGCTATGTGGATTTGTGGATGTTTCATGATTTCATTTCCTATTATAGTTAATATGTTTTGGTGATTGAATTTGTTGTGTTCAAAAAGTCTAATAGAATACTAATTCACACCCCTCCCGAGTCTCAATATTTTGAATGTTCAACAATTGATATCAAATCAAGGTTCCTTGGAGAAAAGCCTAACATATTGAGGAAGATCTTGGAAGTTTGAACACATGAATAACAAGAAATGTCTTGTTCCTTTGGAAGAAATTTCTACAATTTAATTCTTAGGAGATGACTGAATGCTTGACAAAGTAGAACTGAAAGCTACTCTTGAGGATCTTGACAAATTTGAAACTGAGAACAAAAGCTCAAAGAAAAGACTAGGAGAGGAAAATGAATGCATCAAGAAATTGAGAGAACAAATCAAGAAATTCAAAAAAAGTCATAGAAAATTCAGTGATCAGTTGAAGAAAGAAAATGAGGACATCACTGGACTAAAGGTACAAGTGGAAGAAAAGAAAAGAATTGAAGATTTTCATAAAGTTGAAATGTAGAGCAAGATTGATGAATGTACAAAGCTTGAAGAAGTGGTAACCCTAAGATCTAACTTGGAGAAAGCAAGAATACATGAGAATAATTTCAAAATAAGTACTACAATGCTTGATGAATTACTTGCAATACAGAAAACCTCTAAAGACAAAGGTGGTTTGGGACTTGAAGAAGGACAAAGTTCCAAGGAAAATCTGACATCTACCAAGGTTGACAATCAAAAGAAGATGCAAGGCAATAGGAGACAGTTTAGAAATCAAAGAATCAATTCTAGAAGACCTCCTATTAGACAACCAAATGTACAAAGGTACCCATCTTTCAATGTCATTTTTTTTCATGCAATAAATATGGACATAAAGAAATAGAATGTAGGAGTAGAATGAATCAAAATGTTGGATTCTTCTTCGTACAATGCTTTACATGCAAGAAATTTGGACATAGAAGTACTAAGTGTAGAAGTCAAATGATGAATAGATAGAATACAGGGAGAATGTTTCAATCTTTTAATGCTATTGTTATACATGTAATGTATTTGGACATATGGCTAACCAATGCAGATTAAGAGTGAGTAGAAGTTAGTTTGGTCAGAAAAATGTTGTATGCTACTTTTGCAACAAACTTGGACATATTTCAAAAGTTTGTAGAAGCAAGAATAGAAGATAGCCTAATTTGGTAAAGAGGAATGAACCTGTTGATCCTACTAAGGTTAAGAAGAAAATGGAAAAAGTATGGAGAAAGAATGATGAATCTAAGAACATAGATGAATTAGGAACTACAAATGCATTTGTACATGCCTCCGGTATAGATAATTATTGTGGAAACTAACCCCATGCAATGGATTAGGGGGAGCAATAATAGAAAAATTCTAAAACCCCCTAAAATATCAGGTGTCAAGTTGTGACACGAAGATATGTCTTGGAAAAGGAATTTCTAAAAGCTATTGAAGAAAGTTGTGGAAGGAAATATTGTGATGTGGAAGTTTGCAGAGCATCTGTAGATTAACTGTGGATACTAAGGCTCGAAGTTTGATAGCTTTTTTGTAGCATTTATTGCTAATATATTTATTGATACAAGTCAAATCATGGAGTTTAAAAACATATTTGAGAAGAAAAATTAATTTGATGTGAAGGAAATGCAAATTGAAGAAGAGGAAGTGAATTCAAGGCGTGAAGGAAATACAAATTAAAGAAGAGGAAGTGGATTCGAGGCATGTTCTGAAAGATAAACATCAAAACCCTATTCTTTGCTAGAGAAAATTCAAGAGGTATTCTTCTTACACAATTCTTTTCCACAATTAATTTTTAATGCAATGGATGGCTTGAAGGTAGTGAATGTTTTAGAAAAACCACAAATTAAATTAAAGAGGTATTCTCTAAAAAAAAATTTAGAAGATTCGATGGGTGCATTTTTTGGAATTCCCCTTAGAGTTTTGCCTATTGAAGATATTTATGTATACATTTATGGAAAAATAAAGGAAATGTCACTTGTTCAATTAAGTATTTTGTGTAAAAGTGAATTGGAAGAAAAATATGATGCATATAAAACCCTAGTGGAAAAGAAACTGGATATTTGGAGGAAATTCCACTGTTTGAATTTGACAAGTAAATTTGGATTGCATTAAGCAGGATTCAAGTAGGATTCATGATGAGTCTATTTGGATTGATGTTGCACACTCAATAACTAGAGAAGCTATAAGGGATGTGACTAGTTTTTGCTCCTTTGGACCAGTTCCGAGGTGGAAGTCTATAGATGATCCAAAATTAATAGAAAATATTGGCGCAACTCTTAAAGGAAAATAACTTATCTTGAGTACAATTGAAAATCTAGCTATCTGGTATGCTGCAATGCTTATTGGACATAAAATTTTCTTAGCTAGTAATCACTATATAGTCTCTACTATTGCTGCACATACATTGCATTTGACATGGTTGAGAATGGTAAGGACTATGATATTTGTGAGCAACTACAACAAAACCTAATAAATAATTTGAAAGAAATAAAAAAGAATAAGAAGAGTGCATTCCAGTACGACACTTTAACAATTTTCTTAATATTTTACTTCATGAAGGAGATACCTATTATTGGAAAGGTTGAATGGACTAATACAGAGCTGATAGCACACCAGATAAGGAATCTCATGATGAGTCTTGGTGGTTCAGATGCTCAAGAAATTTCTATTGCAATGTTCTTTGGAATGTTTCAAATGAGGATGAATAAAAGGACAAGTATTCTAGAAAGTGTGGTGGAAAAATACTCTAGAGACATCAATTTCCTTGTCTCTACTGATTTTTGTTACATGAAAGCAATTGAGCCCAGACTTGTGTGGATTTTTGAGTTAGATTATGAAGTAAATATGGAGGAAGTTGATCATTATGTAAAAGTGCTTCTAGAAAGTTCAAATGACCCCAATAGAATAAATTTAGAAGAGAAGTTTATGACTGAAGCCTCCGATAGTACAAAAAGAATAGGAAAGAAGAGAAAAAGTGTTTCTATTAAGCAAGAGATCACAGAACAAGAAGGAAGTCAATTTGAGGTAACCCAAGATGAGCATGAAAGTGCAAACATACAAGACCTAGATGAAGCATTAAAAGATTTACAAGAAGTGATTCCCAACACTAGCTTTAATTCATCTATGTCCACTTTGGAAAATCTCAAGAGTATGGTTAATTCATTGAAAGTATACATCTCCGAATTGAAAGAGAAAATAGGAAATGAGTCAGAACCAAGAACTTAAAAATAAAATCTAGAAGGGATCATAAATAAATGTGCAAATGCATATCATAGAGTCTTCAAGGAAATGAAGGATGTTCAAGAATGTGAATAAGAAGCTTAGGAGTTAATAGCTTTTTGCCCGAATTGCTCTAAATGGACATTAAATGCAAAGAATGAAATAAGTTAGAATGAAATTCCATTAAGCACTCAAGAAGATGTTTATAGCTTTGAAAATGAAAGGGGCAATTAGATATGGTCCTACATCATGCAACTACAGGACAAAATATTTAGCTTACAAAGTCAGAGAACAAAGGTAATTAAGCAATATGTGGCACTTAGAGATTTAGTAAAAATAAGCCACACTCTTGTATCTAGTTCCCTTGCTAGTGCTAATAGTATATTAGAAATAAATCTTAGCACCAACACTAAGGAAGAAGGTATAGAGTCTTTAACAAAACTTGAATTACTATACAAGACTCTTGCACATGCAAAAGGTTCTTAGGAAGAAGGTAAATCTACATGGCAGGATATCTTGAAGAATCTTAAGGGATCTTCATCTTTAGTTTAATATGTTGATATCCTTTTGATCAATTTATTTTTGATGCATACATACATATACCAGACCCCTGCATGACCTTTACCATTGATGTCCAAAGGGGAGAGATAAATAGTGAGAAGGAAAAAAAAATTGGAAAACCTTTTGGAAAGTTTTGGAAAGTCAAGGTCAACTTTGAAAGGGGGAGTATTAATTTTGAAAGGGGGAGTATTTAGTTGGTTTTGTATTAGTATGAAATTTTTTTTGATATGCAAGTTGCCATCAATGACAAAGGGGGAGATTGTTGGAATTTTGGGAGTTTGTTTTCATTGATGATGCCTGTCAACATGAGCATGAGGTGTCCATACATAGGCAGATTCAACAGCTCAGTGTTGGCATTGATGTCAACATTTTGGGAAGCATATTTGGTGTGCAGTACTAACTATACCGGAAGCTGATCTATCAGAGGTTTGGTTAAGTGTTCTCTGTTGATGGTGTTGTGGTCTAGTGCGTCGATTTTTGGGTCTGCACTTCACTGTAAGAAGAGATGTAACTCTACTCTCTTAATCATATCATTATGATTGATTCATACAACTATATTCAAGATCTCAAGAAGTTTTGTGATGTGTACTGGAAGTTATCAATGACAGATTTTAACTCTATATACTACAATCATCTCTTTGTTCAATTTACCTACATGGGAGATTTCACATTTTCTTGAGAAGGTTGTTTTGATGCTGCGATTCTAAAGGTAGTCTCTCTAATGTTGTTGTAAAGAGAAACTAAAGTAATATTGAATTTGGAAGGTGTTTATTTTGAGAAGTGTGTGTATGATTGTAGTTTTTGTGATTATATCATATTCCTGGGCGACCTAATGCATGATACATGTTGAGAATATTAATTATACTTTGCGGATCTTAGTTGAATCTATTTCAGATCCATACCAACTTGAAATTAAGTACTACATGTTTTTCTTGGGAGAAAAGATATTTTTAATCTTGTATGGTGATGACAAGAGCTATTTTGGACTGTTTTGTACATCTGATTAGGTTGACCTACTTGATGTGTGCAATGTATCTAGGTATATATATGAGATATTTTTGAATTGTAAAGGTGTGTAGAAGTATGAGAGATAAGTGGATGTGCGAACATAAATGGCATATCAGATGTGAGTGGTGTTTAGTGGTAGAGGTTTAGAATCAAAGTGAGTTGTTTAGCAACTACTAAGTAGGGTAGTACTTCATATTCATAGCTTCAAAGGAACTAAAATACAACACAAGATAGGTGCACTTTGTATCAGTTCATATTTTCGTAGTGATCCATACCATTTTGTATTGTACTTAACTCTAGATATGAGCCTTTTAAGGACAATTTGTCCTAGTAATGAGCCTCTGTAATATACTATATCTAGATATAATTAATATATTGTGAGCTAATCCTCACCGTGGTTTTTCCCATTTTAGGTTTTCCATGTAAAAATTTTGGTGTTCTTGTGTTAAATGGATTTGTAGATGTTTCATGCTTTCATTTCCTGTTATAGTTAACATGTTTTGGTGATTGAATTTGTTGTGTTCAAAAATTCTAATAGAATACTAATTCACCCCCCGCTCTCAGTAATCTGAATGTTCAATTGATCTGTATAGGATCTAGACTAAATTGCTGAAATGAATGCTTAATTTTTTACAATGATTATTCCAAGTTAATTAAATCAAAATTAACCTAAGGAAATAACAAAATGAAGGAATTAACAAACTGAGAGAAGGTGAGAGAGAAGAAGAGAAGTGCAAACAGTGTTTGATTACGGAGTTCGTCACAAATGTGACTACGTCTCCGGGTCCACTCCAATAGAGAGACCGATCCGATTAACTCCAAAAATCAATTACAAAGCACCACAATCATTCTCCAAGCACTTCGGCAGCATAGCAGCACTTTGACGTGCAAGAATGACTCAAAGAATCTCCACAAGACCTCTCTTTCGTGTCACCACAGCATCAAGACTTCGTCACTTGAAAAAAACTTCATAGCAACTCTCACCTCACACCCCTTTAAATACATAAAATTTTCTCAAATTGGCCTTTAACCAATTGATTTACAAAATATTCCTTATCTCTCCAAAATACATAAAAATCTTCAAATCTCCCTTTATTTACAGAAAAATCTTTAAAATAACCTCCATTATTTTCATAATAATTTTTAAAAATCTCCCTAAATTAATTTAAGCCCTTCCAATTATTCATTCTCGGGCTTTGTTGTTTTGGAGGTTTTCAATTTAATCTTTTAAAAGATTATTGTTTTATTTTTCTAGGGAGTTAGGGAGTTTGTTTTTAGATTTAAAAAGCATTCGGTTTTGAAACAGTAAACAAAACCAATCGATGCTTATTATATTCTAAAGCCATCGCGTGGCTTACCGGTGGCTAAAGGTTTTGTTATGCCGGCGGTTGGGGGTTCAACCCCCGCCGCTGGCTTTAAATAGCCATTTGCCAACTTTTCACAACAAAACAAAACAGTCACCATTATTTAGTAAGCCCGAGATTCTAGCCGGATTGGTAGGAGGCGGCTGTTGTTTGCGGGACAAACATTTTGTTAAAAAAAATCAAACCGACTAACAAATTCAATACCGGCAGTGGAGTTGACCAAGGCCACGTGGCATGCCGAGGGGGTGCCATGTGGCAGAATGCAATTCGCTGATAATGTTGACTAGGATCTAACTGGGTGATGACATGGAAGCTGACTGTGCGTTGATTGTGCAATGACGTGTCCACTGACTCAGATGATGATGTGGCCTGCTGACTAGACCTGCTAACTGGGCGTACGGACTGCCACATGTCACTCTGCGATTGGTCCGTACAAATGCTAAATGTCACTCTGGTTTGTCCACATCAGATTTCGTACCACGTGCTGACGTCATCTGTACAGATGATGATGTCATCATTGTTCTTACTAGTCACCAAGTCAACCAAGAGCTTTGACCGCTGATAACTCTCGCATACAATGTCGGATTTTGACGAAATGAACACCGTTGGAATCATCTCGACGAGCTCTTCGTGATGACGCTGACTTCGACAACTTTTGATGACATCATTTTTTTCACTTCCTGGATGCCCCTGATCCCAATTTGACCGAAGGTTTGACTGGCCATAACTCGTGCAAACGGACTCCTTTTCGCTCAGTTTGAGTTGCGTTGGAATCAGGACGCCGAGCTCTTTTTGATGGTGCAAATTTTGGAGAAAAATGAAACACTTCAATTTTCACTAAAAATATCCACCGGATCAGGCCTCCCCACTGAAAACCTTTTGGACCTCCAAAAGTGACATTTACTCTGACAATAAGTGAGGACTTGGCCTCCCCACTTGTCCTGTATCTTATGTACATTTGAATACCTGGCTCACAAGCACAATGAAGACTGCAACAATGTTGTTGAACATAAACATTATTCTATCACTTCCATAAGCTTCTACATCAAATGTTGTAGCCACTAACCAACAAAAATTGACTAGCAGCAAGCTGAACAATAATACAGAAATGAAAGAGAATAAGTCAACAACATATTGATCCTTCATAACAGGAACATTTATACCCAAGGATCCATCAATGCTTTCAAGCATCATTTTCTCATGCTGTACTGTTGGTGCATCCTGCAACATCTGACCTTGGTTAGCTACTCCAAGTTCAAGTGTAGAACCACCTGTACTGACAGACATAAGATTCAATTCTTTACTTGCATTAATTACCCTCTTTAACTACCATGTATTTGCAAAAGAACGATCAGTCTTAATCCTGTGAGAATGTACAATATACTGAATGCCATCTTTAAACAAGTGATAATGGTTCTTTTCCCTGTAGAAAATAGCTTTTCTGTCATGAAGATAAGGGCTACCAAGCACTATCCCACAGATATCCAATGGAACTACATCAAACTGTACTTCATCCACAAATTTACTGGTGATTGCGAATCTTAAGGTGCATTGTCTTGTTACTTGCAACTTATCATTTTCACAAATCCAGCCTAGTGGATAAGGTTGCTTATGTTGTGTAGTTTTTAATCCCAAGTTCTTTACAACACTTTCTGAAATTAAATTCACTTGAGAACCACTATCTATGAGTGCATCAATTTTACTATTCTTAGCAACAACCCTTAAATGAAATAGCTCATTCCTTTTTATCTTCAGAGAAATCATTAACTGTAGAAGTAGAAGCACAACTAGCAACAGAAACACCAGAAATAGGAGCTTTACCTTTTAGACCCATTGTTGTTATCTTAGTCTCATCATCTGAATCTGAACCAAGATCCAAAACAACATTCGTGGCTTTCTCCTTACCTTTCTATTTCTGATTACGTCTTTGAGCCCACTTAGGCCTTAGTTCAGGATGTAACTTCCAACAGTGATCTTCATCATGACCTTCCTTGTCACAATGAGTGCAAGAAAGTTTCTCATCCTTCTTAACTGTAGCTGCCTTCTTTCCTTTCCCTGTCTCTACATTCTTGGAAGATTTCTTTACATCATTATCAAACTTGTCAATGAAAGATCCTTTACCCCTTGACTCTAAGTGTGTAGCTTGAATAGACACTTCATCCAAATTACAAGGGTTCAAAACCAAAATGGAATGCCTAAGGTAGGAATGAAGACCTCCTATGTACTTCAACAAAGTGTCCTGGGTATACAAAGGAACATTCAAAGCAATAGCCATTTTCCTGAATTCATGGGTGTACTCTTGGATAGTTTGACCCTTCCCTTGCCTAAACATTTGCCAGTCCATCATTAACTGTTGCATATGTCCTAAGGGATAAAACTGCTTTTTAAGAGCATTAACAAACTCTGCCCAAGTTAAACTGACTCTACCATGTTGTGAAACTTCTGCCTTAGACTTACTCTCCCACCAAGTTAAGGCTATACCTCCTAATCAAAGAGTAGCTAATTGGATCCTATCAACATCATCTAATAGGTTCTGGACTCTACAGTACACTTCAACTTGTTGAATCCAATCATCCAATTTTTCAGCATTAAGTTCACCACAATATTTAGGCAAGTCAAATTTTACATCCAGTTTAATTTTGGTTTATACCCACTCTTGAAAGGATTAGAAGAAATAGAATGAGGAGAAGAGGGAGAAGAAGGAGAAGGAGAAGAGGGAGGAGAAGAAGAAAAGGGGTGATCTGGTTGCTTGCCACCATCTCCATGTTGTTTCCCTTTCTTGTCTTCACGAGCATCTTGCTTCGACGAACCTTCTTCACGTTCCTTCCGCTCATGTCTCTCTTGAAAAAGAATGTCCACCTTTGCCTTCATCTCGAGGAATGCTTTTTGAAACTCCTGCTCACTGATTTCTTCAAGAACCTCCATTGACATCTTCGGAAATGTTCTACACTTCCCGATCTCAGGATTAAAGTCTTCGAGCTTGCCTTCACCCTTCTGAATCCTGGATCTTGTTAGCATTCAAAACAAATAACTGCAATAATAGTCACCCAAAAGCTCTGATACCAACTTGATCTATATAGGATCTAGACTAAATTGCTGAAATGAATGCTTAATTTTTTACAATGATTATTCCAAGTTAATTAAATCAAAATTAACCTAAGGAAATAACAAAATGAAGGAATTAACAAACTGAGAGAAGGTGAGAGAGAAGAAGAGAAGTGCAAATAGTGTTTGATTACGGAGTTCGTCACAAATGTGACTACGTCTCCGGGTCCACTCCAATAGAGAGACCGATCCGATTAACTCCAAAAATCAATTACAAAGCACCACAATCATTCTCCAAGCACTTCGGCAGCATAGCAACGCTCTGACGTGCAAGAATGACTCAAAGAATCTCCACAAGACCTCTCTTTGTGTCACCACAGCATCAAGACTTCGTCACCTGAAAAAAACTTCATAGCAACTCTCACCTCACACCCCTTTAAATACATAAAATTTTCTCAAATTGGCCTTTAACCAATTGATTTACAAAATATTCCTTATCTCTCCAAAATACATAAAAATCTTCAAATCTCCCTTTATTTACATAAAAATCTTTAAAATAACCTCCATTATTTTCATAATAATTTTTAAAAATCTCCCTAAATTAATTTAAGCCCTTCCAATTATTCATTCTCGGGCTTTGTTGTTTTGGAGGTTTTCAATTTAATCTTTAAAAAGATTATTGTTTTATTTTTCTAGGGAGTTAGGGAGTTTGTTTTTAGATTTAAAAAGCATTCAGTTTTGAAACAGTAAACAAAACCAACCGATGCTTATTATATTCTAAAGCCATCGCGTGGCTTACCGGTGGCTAAAGGTTTTGTTATGCCGGCGGTTGGGGGTTCAACCCCCGCCGCTGGCTTTAAATAGCCATTTGCCAACTTTTCACAACAAAACAAAACAGTCACCATTATTTAGTAAGCCTGAGATTCTAGCCGGATTGGTAGGAGGCGGCTGTTGTTTGCAGGACAAACATTTTGTTAAAAAAAATCAAACCGACTAACAAATTCAATACCGGCGGTGGAGTTGACCAAGGCCACGTGGCATGCCGAGGGGGTGCCACGTGGAAGAATGCAATTCGCTGATAATGCTGACTAGGATCTGACTGGGTGATGACATGGAAGCTGACTGTGCGCTGATTGTGCAATGATGTGTCCGCTGACTCAGATGATGACGTGGCCTGCTGACTGGGCATACGGACTACCACGTGTCACTCTACGATTGGTCCGTACAAATGCCACATGTCACTCTGGTTTGTCCACATCAGATTTCGTACCACGTGCTGATGTCATCTGTATGGATGATGATGTCATCATTGTTCTTACTAGTCACCAAGTCAACCAAGAGCTTTGACCGCTAATAACTCTCGCATACGATGTCGGATTTTGACGAAATGAACACCGTCAGAATCTTCTCGACGAGCTCTTCGCGATGACGCTGACTTCGACAACTTTTGATGACATCATTTTTTTCACTTCCTAGATGCCCCTGATCCCAGTTTGACCGAAGGTTTGACTGGCCATAACTCATGCAAACGGACTCCTTTTTGCTCCGTTCGAGTTGCGTTGGAATCAGGACGCCAAGCTCTTTCTGATGGTGCAAATTCTGGAGAAAAATGAGACACTTCAATTTTCACTGAAAATATCCACCGGATCATCAATATAGGGAGTTGTATGGCCTCCTAGGTCATGTCATAAATGCGTCATCACAAAAATCGTACTAATCAAAAAAATATAGTCGGTAAATATTTTTGGTTTATTATTATTTTTCTAAAAATCCTTTAAAAAGATTATAGTCAGATGTATTTATTTTCAAAAATCTTAAAAATCAAAGTAAAAAAAAATCTGCGGCTTTCTTTAAAATAATTGCAGACATAGTCTACAGTTGTGCAGGGTATGGTAGTGCTTGATCGGGCCCACCTACCAACAATTGGCACCATTTCACTAGCGCGACCCCCACACTTAATATCTTCGCACAAAAAATTGGAAATCAGTATGCATTTTTTAAACTTATTGATTGTCAAATCAAACAAAAGAATATTCCACTGGAGAATATTATGAAATTCTAGATTCCCCCTTACAACCAGTGGTTCCAAAATATTCTAGAGCATATTCCAACAAAGGAAAATATTCCAGCGGAAGGGTATGTTATTTTTCAACAGTCACCTGAACATCAATTTTAATTCAGTGAAATGCTGAAATCATCACTACACCAATAGTGAATTCAACATTTTCAAAAAAAATTGCCCCCCTCACCAATGGAGTTTTTGGTTTTGCAGTCCAACTTTAGAGGCTCATAACTTGCTCATTTTGACTCCCTTTTTCAATTTTTTTTTTTATTTGGGCTATTTTTTTGCGCTCTTCATAGTGGTGCAATTAGATTTTGGTTTTGGTGTATTTTTTTCCATAAATTATAGATTCTCATAGGTTTTGTTGCTTTTTCCTCATTTTGGGAACTTTGGGAGCTCATATCTTGCTCCTATAGTAACAATTTTTGGTGCATTTTTTTTAAGTGCATAATTTTTCATGAATTTTTAGTGGTATGATCATATTGATCTCAAATAGTACTTGAATATATGGCCTATTTTGGTGTCTGTAAGCACTAAGATCAAGTATAGCTTGTTGTTTTTGGTATCTAGCAACTGTAAACACACTAAATATAAAGTTCCAAATCATATATTACTTGGGGGGATTCGTGATTGAGTAATTTTGGGGGATAATCTTTTCCTTTTTTGCCTTATGTCTATTGATTGGTCTATTGTGTGACTAAATTAAGGAGTTTAATATGGGCATAAAAAATCATCCTATTGTAATAAGGTTAAATCGATGGAACTTTAAGTCTTGGTGAGATGGAATCCTAACACATTGTAGGAGGCTTAATCTTTTGCCATATCTCTATGGACTAGTTCCTTGTGCCATAGAAAAAAAGACCTCTTGCTTGACATGGGATTAATTTATGATAAAAAGGACTAAATGAGGTCTTAATCTAGTGTTGTGAGGCATTTTATGCATCCACACTAGGTCTTGGACCCTTAATATGCATTTAATGACGTCTTGTAAAGGTGTTGTAATGAGTTGTAAGATGCTTTCATGCTTTTCTAGGCTTAATGAATCCATTTCTTCCCAATTCAACATTATAAAATGTGTTTAATAATATTATTACATCAATCTAGAAGGTTTTTGAAATAAACTTAATGATAATCTAGTGTTGTAATGTGTCTTACACATTGACATTGATTCTTGTGCCTTCCTAGGCTATGTGGACCTCATTTTAGTGTTGTAAAATGTATTTAATCACACTTTCATATTGATTTATGTGTCCCAAGCCCTATTTGACATTCATATCATCATTAATAGTCCTCTATTAACCCATATTGTGCATCACAAGGCCTAAATTAATCAAATACCCAACAAGGTTGCATTTTAGACCTTATTTCCTTATCTCTTGGCATCTGAACTGTCAAATTGGCCCCTATGGAACCCATTCACCATGCATGGTGAATCAGTCCCTTCAAAGTGGGACCCATTTTCCATGTGTGGCGAATGAGTCCCATTTTGCTCAATTTTGACCTTTGAGTAGGAAAAAAGTGAAATTTAAGTTTAATATTGCTTCATGTTGGCCTGTGATGAGGTATTTGTTGGTTTGTTCTTTTACTGCAACCAGGTTTGTCTTCTAATCTACCTATGGAATTTCCAATGCTAATCAAGGGTAGCTCGAAGGACCTGGACCAACGATGAGGACTTTAAAAAATCCTCCTACACTTTAGGTTCTACAAGACCCGGGAGGGTGATCCCTTAATGCTTTTACAATCTTTGCACGATTATCATAAACAACATTAACAACAACAGATAATCTTATTTAATAGCTCAACATAATAGGATAATACTGAATAGAATTGGCTATTCATCAGTAATATTAACTATTTGGAGCATGAGATAACCACAACACTATAACACAGGGATTTAAAATGATTCTAAACTTATAAAATGTTTCTGAGATGCACTAAGTTGCAAGATAAATCAGTGCCTAATTATGGGCCATGGAGTCAAACACATAAAAAGAATTCATCAGCAAATGACATTCAACCAATGGACTTAAATTGTTAATGCCTTGCATCAACTGTTAGAGTCTTACACCAACAATCCCACTCCTGTCATCAATCAAATTCTCCTTACCAAATCCAACCTACACACTTGAAATCACTGTTATCTACTCTTGAATGCACCAAGAATGAAAACATGAAATGGGTTTTCACTAAAATTTGATTTTTGTCATTTTTTTAAAATGGTGAAAACTAACCAGGCGGGCTCTGGAATCAGCCTTGAAAACTAGGTAAATGACCTCCTGAAGTCACGAAAACTTGCAAGCATGTAGCCATTGGTCTAGAGAATACAATGCAAAACATGGCTTGACAATAGGACTCACAGGGCGAAAGTTATTCATCCTCAAAGTAGCTCAATTGAACTTTCTAAAACTGCGATCTTTCTAAACCAATTAAAACTGACCCACTCACCAATTTGCAAAAATATCATATCAACTCCTGGCAAGCTGCCACTAGACACAGTAGTTCATTTAGGTACAATAAACATGTGTGCAAGAATAATTTGCATGAAATATCACTGATCAAAAGATATGAGGTGTCAAAGTTGACCACCTTGAAATGTTGTCAAGAATGCAACTGCAAAACAGGAGAAAATGCATTTGGTTTTGACCTGCTAAAAATAGCAAATCAAATCATGAGACTCTGAAAACTAACGTGTGAGATAATTTTGGTAGGGATAATATAAAGCAACAATCATTTTGGCATGACAATCAACTGGTTGCAAAATCCAAGCTCAAACAGGAGGCTACTTTGCAAAACTGAACATTCACAAATAGTTGAACAATGACAAAACCCTCCAGCTTCACTTTTTGAAACCTTGACAAAACTCATCATGAGAAGATGAAAATTGACCTCCACATTCACATAAGACACATGAGTGTGTCCACAAGTGGGTTTTGCTTGAAAATCAACAAGCTTCAAGTTATGACCTCTCAAAGTAGGCCATTCAGGCAGATTAATCAGGTGCACTTCTGAAAGTGCATAGGCAATTTTTTTGATATGGGCATCTCAAATTTGCAAAATTTGAGAGTGCCAATAGTGGCTCTGACTGGGGATGTATGCCCCCTGTGGGCATAGCAAGATTCCAGATCTCTAGGGAGTAGACCAAATAACTGAGTTAATCAAGTGTCCTCAAACTGCTCCTTTATTCATTCTTCTTTTTTCAACTTCATCTGGTGACCCTTGGCCACCAAATGAAAATGGTGAGTTAGCATTTACCTTTGTCAAACACAATTCTTCAAAAAGAACTAATCTCCCTCAACTCATGCTTGCCACTATTAAACCACAACAACATAGGTGACCGCATCCCTGCAAACATAAGTATCAGGCTACCTTTGTGTGAGTAGAAACTTTCTCTCTGTTCAATTTTTTCATCACATGGTAGCCAAACCAAATAGGTTTCGTCATTGCCACTCTCTTCATTCTTTTCTTTTGGATCAAGTGGCAACATGAGAGGATAGTGATCAAGACCACATTCACTAACCCTCTCATAATGATCATCTTAGAGGAGATATCACAGCTAAAAAACAACATGCAATCCTCTTGTGCACTGAGCAAAGATTACTCATGCATCTGTGTCTCCTCCAACTGAAATGCATCACTGGTTAGCCTGTCTTTATCCCAACAACACAACCCAAACACATTGCCATGTGTTTCAAGATTCTAAAAATCGGATTTATCAACACCCACAATACCTTCATCTCCATTCAAATCCTGGCACTCAGAAGAAATTCTAGTATCCCAAACAATGTTCTCCACCTCAAGTTCAAAGACAAAATTATCAACATTCAATGTGTCATCATGAAGGGAAGCTTCAATTATAGGTTCATGTGAATCAAAACTTTCATTTGCAAAAAATTCATCATAGTGAGTGTCATAGATACATTCATCAATGCAAGGTGTATCAACATCATCTCTTGCTACTTCAATATGAAAATCTAAAACATACTACTCA
The DNA here is from genome assembly GCA_007258455.2 of Sequoia sempervirens. Classification (NCBI taxonomy): domain Eukaryota; kingdom Viridiplantae; phylum Streptophyta; class Pinopsida; order Cupressales; family Cupressaceae; genus Sequoia; species Sequoia sempervirens. The sequence continues at coordinate 70,583 of VDFB02159182.1, read as the reverse complement.
TGAGAGGAAATATGGATTGCAGATCCAGAAAAAAGGTCCTCATATGCATCAATATGATAGACACAATCACGTTCTTCATCATGAAAGTTGTAACTAGTTGTACCAATGTTTATTTCTACATTTGCATTCTCATGTACATCTACATAAATAGTTTCCTCATGAAAACATTCAATAATGGCTTCAAAGGCAGCAAGAGGAATAGAAGAAGGTAAAACATTAAGCAATACAGGGGTTCCTTGTTCATCATTATCAACTGCTTGTACTGATTCATTTAACACATCTCATGCATGCATATCCTTCTCTTTGTTCACATTGCTGCAACAATCAGCAAGGCTACATTCCTCATTGTTAAAGTGAAAATCATCATTTGTTTCTTCATGGAAACTTCTCACACATGACTGCTCTAACTGACAACCCTTGCATACTTTGTCATTTGCAACTGATACACTGATGCTCTCAATAGCATTCTTCAAATCTGCAAGCACCCTTATCTCATCATGGAAGCTCTCATTAATGCTACATACACTCAAAAGATTGGTTTAACCAAGTGTATTGCAATACTATTGATTACACATGTCTTCTTCAAACAAGATGTTCAATTCATATCCATCATTTTCTTGTTCTTGTGAGCCTTCAGAAACATTGACATCATCTTCATTAAGGTACTTTTCATTCAAGGAGATTAATTCCACCTCTTGCTTTTGAAATGAATCAGAATTACTAGGGCTGAAAATAGATTTGAAATCCTCTTGATCACCTACACAAGAATGCTTTTCAACTGATTGAAAACTTCCATCTACAACACCATTGTTCTCATCAGGAAAACTTAAAACCTTAGAATCATCATGATCTTCAGTTGTGTATTCAAAGTCCATAGAGGATAAAACACTCTCAGTATCATTTGCATCATTGCAGCCTTCATTTGCTATAGAAAATCTTCTTTCTATTCTTGTATTTTCAAAGAAAATGGAAGACACTTCACATGTTTCATTTATATGTTCATGACCATCATGGTTGCAATATTCTTCTGGACATATTTCTTCTGTAGGTTGTTCAGAAACAACATCCTTATCACTGCATGATGCACTATCATTCTTATCTTCTACTATACCATCTGCATCCATTGGACTAAATCTTGAAAAAGTACCATCACATAATTGAGTTAAGAGATGACTTCCACATTTATCTATCATTTCCTCAATTATTGAAAGCCATTGATATAAATATCCAAGGCTAGGGGGCCTCAAGTGAACTAGCATGGTACTTAGACCTGGCTTATATTTTTCACAGAACAAATCAATTCAAAATGATTCATCAGGTCTTTCTAATTCTGGTATAGAAGGCATAAATTTCATAAATCTATCATGAAAATCATAGATAGATTCATCCTCCAATATTTCTATATCACACGGTGCATCAATATATGATTTAGACTCAACCTTGTTTGCAATTTCCTCTTCAAATTCTTCTTGAGTATGCAGACTTCTATCTTCAGACAAGCATTCATCATTCACTACTGACTCATCTTTAAAAGTATCAAGGAAACATGTTCTAAGCTCATGCCATGAATATATGGAATGCATTGGTAAGAAAGTAAACCAACCTTCAACCATACCTTCTAAAGTTCTTACAAAAAAATTCATGATAACATCTTCCTCTTCAATCTGACACTCTTCCATCAAATCAATGAAACGCTATACATGTCTTGATGCCAATTCTTCAAAATCATCTCTAAACTTAGGCAAACGTTCATTAATTCTTCTTGGGACAGAATGTGGGTAACCTTGGATTTTACTAAAATCTAAAGGGTTATATCTTTCAGTATCAAACACCTTCCTATGAGGACAAGGTTGTGTTCTAGGCATGATACTATAGCTTGTAGAGGGAGAACTGAAACAACCATACATTTTGCAAATGAAAATTACTCCCTCTACAACTACTCAATTACAATATTCAACCTCCCTTGATTGTAGTGCTTAATATCACTAAATAAGGGAACCAAAGTTCTTTCCTAAGGAGTTCAAACATGTGAAGAATACCTGGAAATGTTGCAGCTACTATTTTCTTTCTTCCTAGCTGGAAATACTTGTAGATCTGGAACTTTCTTTAAATCTTCAACAGGTTCTTATTTATAGAGTTGCCACCTCTTCTTAGAGGATTGAAATTCAAACAACATGAATTTCTTTCACAAATAAATCTATCTCTGAGTTCCTTCCACCAGCACATCACCACAGATCATGTAACTTTCACGTTCACTACAACAATTATCTCTCTAGGCTTGAAATCCTTCAATATTTGAATGAAATCAAAATGGAAAACAATAATATGACTATGTAACTAAGCAGTCTACACTTGGAGATTCAAAGCCATCCCCAATAGAGTCGCCATTTTGTTGGTTTTTTTTTTTTACTGCAACCAAGTTTGTCTTCTAATCTACCTATGGAATTTCCAATTCCAATTAAGGGAAACTCGAAGGATCTGGACCAACTGACGAGGACTTTAAAAAATCCTCCTACACTTCGGGTTCTGCAAGACCCAGGAGGGTGATCCCTTAATGCTTTTACAATCTTTGCACTATTATCATAAACAACATTAACAACAATAGATAATCTCATTTAATAGCTCAACATAATAGGATAATACTGAATAGAATTGGTTTTTCATCAATAATATCAACTATTTGGAGCATGAGATAACCACAACACTATAACACAGGGATTTAAAATGATTTTGAATTTATAAAATGTTTTTGAGATGCACTAAGCTGAAAGATAAATCAGTGCCTAATTATGGGCCATGTAGTCAAACACATAAAAAGAATTCATCAGCAAATGACATTCAACCAGTGGACTTAAATTGTTAATGCCTTGCATCAACTGTTAGTCTTACACCAACAATCCCACTCTTGTCATCAATAAAACTCTCCTTACCAAATCCAACCTGCACACTTGAAATCATTGTTATCTGCTCTTGAATGCATCAGGAATGAAAACATGAAATGGGTTTTCACTAAAATTTGTTTTCTATCATTTTTTGAAAATGGTGAAAACTAACTAGGCGGGCTCTGGAATCAGCCTTGAAAACTAGGTAAATGACCTCCTGAAGTCACGAAAACTTGCAAGCATGTAGCCATTGGTCCAGAGAATACTATACAAAACATGGCTTGACAATAGGACTCACAGGGCGAAAGTTATTCATCCTCAAAGTAGCTCAATTGAACTTTCTGAAACTGCAGTCTTTCTAAACCAATTAAAACTGACCCACTCACCAATTTGCAAAAATATCAAATCAACTCCTGGCGAGCTGCCACTGGACACAGTAGTTCATTTAGGTACAATAAACATGTGTGCAAGAATAATTTACATGAAATATCACTAATCAAAAGATATGAGGTGTCAAAGTTGACCACCTTGAAATGCTGTCAGGAATGCAACTCCAAAATAGGAGAAAATGCATTTGGTTTTGACCTGCTAAAAATAGCAATTAAAATCGTGAGACTTTAAAAATTGACATGTGAGCTCATTTTGGTAGGGATAGTATAGAGCAACAATAATTTTGGCATGATGATCAACCGGTTGCAAAATTCAGGCTCAAACAAGAGGCTACTTTGCAAAACTGAACATTCACAAACAGCTGAATAGTGACAAAACCCTCCAGCTTCACTTTTTGAAACCTTGAAAAAACTCATCATGAGAAGATGAAAATTGACATGCACATTCACATAGGACACATGAGTGTGTCCACAAGTGGGTTTTGCTTGAAAATCAACAAGCTTCAAGTTATGACCTCTCAAAGTAGGCCATTCAGGCAGATTAATCAAGTGCTCTTCTGAAAGTGCAGAGGCAAAATTTTTGATATGGGCATCTCAAATTTGCAAAATTTGAGAGTGCCAATAGTATTAATAGTTAAAATAGGTGAATTTCCTATAAAAGAACCTCTCTAAACTCATTTTTACATCCATTAACTTAATTCACATATTCATCTTAAATCAAGCAACTTAGGGTTTTATCATTGCAAGACATTAAGAAAGCTCCTAAAGACATTCAAGGGCTGAATCTTCATCCATTGCTGCAGAAATCCAAGATCAACATCATGGAAAGGTAATATATTCCATTATTTCATATTTCATTCTATTCTTTCATCATTTTGGTTTAATTACCTAAAAGGGGTTTGACCAAGGCAAACCCCCATGCCTTAACATTCACCACTTCTTCTTCTCATCTTGTGTATTTGCAGATTTAGGTCTTTTGGAAGCTTGGAAATCATTAAGAATCAAGCTGCAAGGTTGCTTAAGTCTTCTCTTCATTCAACAAGTCAAAATATCAATAAAAACTCATTTTCAGACCTATAAATCAAAGTTTTGGAAGCAGACACTTGTAGGAAGCTAAAGTGCATATCAGAAGCTTCAGAATCCACCTTTGAAAATATAGAAATTCAAAAGTGGACTCATTCACCATGGGTGGTGAATGAGTCCCACTCTAGGGTCAATTTTGAGTTTTCTACATTTTTTATTACCCTTTTGTTAGAAACAAGTTTCAGCTCAGTTTGACAGAACTGAGACTAATTCGCCCAGAATGGAAAATGAGTCCCTCCAGACCTAAAAAATAGCATCAACAACATTTCAAATGCAATTTCCAGTCTTCATCAAGGTTCTAAGTGCACACTTTCAGTTCGGTTCAATTATGTTAAGTTAAGCATTCATTTCTAGTTCATTGTTGCACTACACAATGTGTTTTTCAACATCACTTGTTTCCTAGATTTTGCATCCATAGTCAGTCATTTAGATCACTTAATTGCAATTAGATCATTAAATTTAGCCATAATTTCATCATACATAACATAATTTGAATTAACCCTTTAGCATTTTTGGCCCTACCCCTCTCCTTTTAGGTGAAAAACCCTAAAAGAGTTAGGGAGTCTTGTGGGTGCCAAAAATCTACAGTTCATTCCTAAACTTTCATCAACATGGAAAAGAGTTGTGTGGGACTTCAAAATAGAACATATCCTAGGATTAATTGGTTGTAGTTGTGATATTGATACACAAATGGCCACTGATGGTATTAAAATCCCTTGTGACCTCATGACCAAACTTTGGGAGATGTATGGAGACTGAAATGAACCTCCATTCCTAGAGGATCCTATTGTGGATTGTCTTTTTCCACTTGTAGAGTTTTGACCTATTTTTTGTGTGTTCTCACAACACACCCCAAGACTATAAGACTTGGGGACCCAAGTGAAAAATAATAACTCTTATGGCACGAGCTAGCAAGTTGAAAGGATCACTGGAAGTGAAAAGTAAGAAATTTTTACTCAAAGAGTACTTTGTAATGCAAGTGATTTCGGGTACTAGATACTAGGAACCAAAAACTTTTGAAAGGAAAAAGGTGGTGCAAATACTAAGTAGAGTTTTATGGACTAATATGCAGAGTTTGGTAAAAAGGAAGTTTTGCTAAAACTGAAGTCTAGGGAAAGTTCATGGGTAAAGCTAAATACCAAGTACCAGGTACTGGGAAATGATCTGAACTGAAATAATTTTTTGAAATCTTAAGGATATCTAATGATTTTGATAGTCCAATAATTCGGTATATGCAGAGAATAATTATGCAAGGATTTATGATATGTTAGAGAGTGTTATTTATGAGATTTATGTACTAACATTTGAATAATGCTTTTATTTACATGAGATGTTTATAATTTTTTTTCTTTAAAAGGGATTTAATGTGTGGAATTTGTGATTGCATGAGATGCAGATTGTGATGCAAAGTTTGGGTTGGACAGTTAGGAAAATTGTATTTGCGAACAAATCTAATGATGTTGCCAGGATCAATGATGCACTTTAAAAGTGCATGCTCAAATAGAGTTCATTGGAAAGATGTGCCAATTACCAAAATCACGGAACGTTGGAGTTGAAGCATGCAGCAAAGAAGTGTACCCATTTTGGGGGTGGCTTATTCTTTCAATGTTCAAATCGAGGAAGAACCTGAAGTGTAGGGGAAAAAATTCCACCTGATCACTCCGATTTTGTGGGAAGTTCCTACATTTTGTTTGAGTAGATTTTTTTGGTTCCAAGAAGGAACCCTTATGTTTAAATATTAAAACCAAAAGATCTTTAATGTGTAATTGGAGTTGACTTTCATTGACTTTGATTACAATTCTCCTATAAGTCACTACATTCCATGTGCCTTGATGTGATTGGTCCCTTGGATTTCCTCTCATGTATTTGTCTTATCCTTTCTATGCCTTGTGTTCTATAAAAGGCCAGAGGATCTTTCTTTTTTAGTTAAGTTCAAAATTTGTGGATGTTGGAAGAGCTAAAACTTGTTTGAGTTTTGTTCTTTTTTCCTATTTTTTGAATCATTCCAGCGTAAAAAATTGTATGCACATAGACATTGATTAATATCAGAACCAATTAGATAGCTACCTATCTCATGAATATTTTGTAGCTAGTTTTGTTAATTCAACCGAACAAGACTATATGATGTGTCATTTAAGGGTGCATACAGAACCTATTAAGTGTCCAAAATAAAACTCCTCTCATTAAAATCTCACGCCATTTTATATGTAGTTGTGAAGCAATCTGGTGAAGTCTAAAGCAGCTTGCTATGTTTTAGTTAATTCTTTGGGGCATGCATGGAGAATAACTAGGAGAAAATTTTAATTTTCAATATTTTCATACTTTAGTTTAGAATACATGTTTAAATTCTTTGAAAATGTTTCAAAAAATAAATGAATGGATAGAAATTTGTTGAAAATATTTCATTTCCTATAAAATTGTTGAATGCTTAATGCTAAATCTACTTAAGTGACAGCAAAGAAATTATTGATGTTCATGAAATATTATTTCAATTTTTTTGATTTCATGATATTTGTTCTTAAATTCCAATTGAAAACTCAATATATGATACATATGATTCAAAATAACCATATTCCCTTTGAGATTAACAACAATATCACATTATACCCAAGAGTGAACCTAGTACAATCAAGACCTGATTACTGGAGACTTGGGATTGAACTAAAGCCATTTTTTTCTTGTTAAAGCATAATCCCCTTTTAGGTTGTCTTTGTTCCATATCTTTCAAGAAGGATATGATCTTTGTGGTTTATCTGTGAAGAATTTATTTTCAATGTTGTTGCAAGTAAAATCATCCTCAACAGGAACTTGTGCTACAAGGGGGGCCATCTTTGAATTTTAGGGCATCCTTATCTTTGAATTGGAGGGTGTATCTTTGAATTTTATATTAGTTCCGAGTTTTGGAAGGAAGCTTGTAAAGTGAAATTGAGTACAAGCTGGTTTTTCAATATGGAAGTTGGTAAACTTTGGAAATTTTTTAACCAGATGCTATATCCTTTGAGTTTGTTCACTTTTGGTAGAGTCACCAAGTGTAGGATTCATATTACAACTGATCATGGTGAACTTGAGTGTGAATTTTTTTTAACTAGGGTAAGCTTGGCCCTTTGTAAAGTGATTTCGTTAATAGAATAAGTTCTAACTGCTAGAAGAAAAGAACCATTAGTGAGAAAAACATTTAACCCTAGTGGAATTGGAAACATTAAAAATTAACTGATACATCAAGATAGTTTGAAAACTACAATTATTATAAAGAAAATCTTAACATTTTGCAAGAAAATAAGTGAGAATGTTGAGATTCAGAGACATCGCATTAGAAACAAGGAAATGGTATTGGTGAGTCATCATTATCCTTATACATGGAAATTGCAAATGAGGTAAAGGAGCGGGAAAATCAAGTGGGAAACATGTAATTTGCTCCAAGTTGAAAATTCACAAGTTAAAAAAGGAAATTTCCCTTATTTTATGCAAGATACAGAATATCAAACTTTTACTTTTTCTCTCTCTGATAACAATATAAATTGTGATACATCTAGGTCTAAAAAAGTGCAAAGTGAAGGTAGGACCAAAGACATGAAGATTTCGGGAGGAGAAAGTTGAGAAATGGACACAGTCGTTCATGGAAATGAACCAGGGCTAGAAGAAGGTAGAGTATGGTCGCATCAAACAAAGTGTGTGCAATCGACCTTTAATGAGGTCATTTTCATACATATGAGCCAAGTCATTGGTAAGTACACCTTTGAATTTATGATTATTAAACACAAAAAATTTAGAATAATTCATTGTTATAGTAGAGTAATTGAAATTTTCCTAAATGAATATAAGGATAAACCTGTTGTAATTCGTACCAAAACAACAATGGAAATAGTCATAGAAATTAAAATAAGTTGTTTCGTTAAGGTTAATCACTTGTTAGATTACAAATTTGTTTAGTTAGGGTTAGTTTTATTTTTGTAGGGTTTGTTGTGTTTTGTTTTGTTTACTTGCTTTTATTTATTTTCTTTTTCGTTTGGCCTCTGCATTAGGAAATTTTGCTTAACTTATCTTGCACATGAGAGCTAATTCAAACATTTGTAAAATTGAACTGTGAAATGAAAAATGATAAAATCATACACAGTAAAACATGCTTTAAGATGTATTAAAAACTATATATGTGTGTGTGTGTGTGTGTGCATATCATGCATATACATGAGATATCAAAATTCTTGCTTCAAAAAGGATCATAAAATCCAAAAAGAGTGAGAAAACCTACAAGTAGTAGTAACCATTCAGTCGATGTGGGACGCCTCATCCATCAGGGCTAAATACCCTATGTAGACGAGTTCCTGATGAACTTCAAAGTCACGAATATGGAGGTCAGTAAGGAAAGGCCTAAGTGGAACCACTTCCCCATGTTCCAGGAACCGAGGAATAACATCCATGGAAGGGATTTTGATGGTCGAGTAAGCAACAGACAAAATAGTATCTAGATTCTCCAAATATTCAGGCCTTACTATCAAATTGGTAGTCGAGTGAACATCTTCAACAAGTAGCCCAATATCCAGAAGAGATGCTACAAAATGAGAAGCTACGTCGAAATAAAAGTGAAAGTAGTGGTTGGATTCAAAATACTTTTCTCCAAGAATTAAGCACAAATTTGGTACAGTGAAACTGGAATTTTGAATGAAGAAAACCTTTTCAAGCATTTGCGGTGTGATACTTCCTAGGAAAAAATTCTAGTGGCGAGAGCAGCTTAAGCAAATTGGAGTATCCATGGCCTAGAAGCAAGAGATAAAAAATGAAGCAAAAATGTAGAACACGAGAAGAAAGCTAAGAAAAAGTGTGGAGAATTTGAGAAGAAAGGAAAAATTTATAGAAAGCCATGAGGAATTTGTGGTACATAGTTGCCTCGAGTGAAGTCTTGAAAATCGTAAGCAAGGTGGCAATTGGACAATTATCTTCAGAGTGAAATGTTAAATCAAATTAATTCTTTGCACATAGTTGGCAATAAATTGCTTCAAATTTGAGCAGTACGAAGATTGTGAATCATGCAAGTTGAAGATTTCAAAGTAAAGGATGGTCATTTCATATTATTTTTCTAAGCTGTATTAATTATGGAGGTACTTGTGTGGAGTAGAAATGAAAATGAAGTCAGTAAGGCAGCACACATCATCACCCGGGTAAGTTGAAAGGAATAATACATGCAAAATAAGAAATGCAAATTTAATGCAAAATAATATGATCATGCTTCAATGTAATAATGACATTTTTGATCCATTAATGAGGTGCAACATCATCAAATTGGGAGTGCTATCCGATTATTTAGCAGTTTCCATAAAATTTAATTGGAAGGGTGGTAACTAATGTTTTTAAATTTGGTGATTAAATTGGTCGTTGCTAAATTTTAATTTATGCATATTTTTTAACACATGGTGAGTCGCAATTAGCTAGGATTTGGCATAAAGTAGTAAAATTTAGCTGGAAATATGCACCAACAGGGAATTATTAAATGATTTTTTGGGAAATGGTGAATTGATGAAGGGATTTGCATTGAATGAAAAATCAAAATTTAACCTTTACTACCACTATAATTCCCAACCTAATAGCGGGCTTCATTGCTTGCAAGTTGAAAAATGAGTTATCATTGAAATATCAAAAAAAGAAAAATGAGCTATCATTGAAATATCAAAAGAGAAAAATGAGCTATTATTGTAATATATATAAAAAAAAAGAGAAATCAACTCTTTAGGCTATCCAACTAACTCTATCAGGGCTATAGACGCCTAGCTAGCAGTAGAGCTATGTTTGGAGGGAATTACAGAGATAACCTTGTCAGGGCTATGGACACTTGACTGGCAGGAAGGATCTATCCTTGGTTGGCTTTGGAGGATTACCATATTATGCAATTCAATGTCAATGAACTAATTATTTTCACTAAGTTCCAAAAACTAGATCAGAGCACACAAGGATGTTTTCGGTGGAGTTTTACTTTTTATGCCAGAATCTAGGTGAAGGTGAAAGTTATTATTTTAAAATATGTACAAATTATAATTTATGACTGGTGATTTAATTTCAAGTTTGGTTTAAATTTGGTTTTATTGGTTGCAATTTTCTATGTATTCTCACAACACACCCCAAGACTGTAAGACTTGGGGACCCAAGTGAAAAATAATAACTCTTATGGCATGAGCTAGCAAGTTGAAAGGATCATCGGAAGTGAAAAGTAAGAGAAATTTTTACTCAAACAGTACTTTATAATGCAAGTGTTTTTGGGTACTAGATACCAGGAACCGAAAATGTTTGAAGGGAAAAAGGTGGTGCAAATACTAAGTAGAGTGTTCTAGTCTGATATGTAGAGTCTGGTAAAAAGGAAGTTATGATAAAACCGAAGTCTGGGGAAAGTTCATGGGTAAAGTTGAATATCGGGTACCGGGTATTGGGAAACGACGAACTAAACTAATTTTTTGAAATCTTAAGGATATCTAATGATTTTGATAGTCCGGTAATCCGGTATATGTAGAGAATAATTATGCAAGGATTTACGATATGCTAGAAAGTGTGTTATTTATGAGATTTATGTACTAACATTTGAATAATGGTTTTATTTACATGAGATGTTTATAAATGTTTTTTCTTTAAAAGGGATTTAATGTGTGGAATTTGTGATTGCAAGAGATGCAGATTGTGATGCAAAGTTCAAGTATGGACAATCAGGAAAATTGTATTTGCGAACAAATCTGATGATGTTGTCAAGTTCAATGATGCACTTTAAAAGCTCATGCTGGAATAGAGTTCGTTGCAAAGATGTGCCAGATACCGAAATCCCGAAACACTGGAATTCAAGCATGCAGCAAAGAAGTGTACCCATTATGGGGGTGGCTCATTCCTAGAATGTTTAAATTGAGGAAGAACCTAAAGTTTAGGGGTGAAAATTCAACTTGATCACTTTGATTTTGTGGGAAGTTCCTACATTTTGTTTGAGTGGATTATTTTGGTTCCAAGAAGGAACCCTGATGATTAAATATTAAAACCCAAAGAGCTTCACTGTGTAATTGGAGTTGACTTTCATTAAATTTTATTGCAATTCTCCTATAAGTCACTACATTCCATGTAACTTGATGTGATTGGTCCCTTGGATTTCCTCTCATGTATTTTTCTTATCATTTCTATGCCTTGTGTTCTATAAAAGGCCAGAGGATCTTTCTTTTTTAGTTAAGTTCAAAATTTGTGGATGTCGGAAGAGCTAAAACTTCTTTGAGTTTTGTTCTTTTTTCCTATTTTATAAATTATTCAGGAGTAAAAATTTGTATGCACATAGACATTGATTAATATTAGATCCAATTAGATAGCTACCTATCTCATGAATCTTTTGTAGCTGGTTTTGTTAGTTTAGCTGAACAAGACTGTATGCTACACCATTTAAGGGTGCATACAGAACCTACTTGGTGTCCAAACTAAAACCCATATGTTTAAAAGCTTGCACCATTTTATATGTAGCTATGATCTGGTGAAGTATAAAGCAATTTCCTCTATTTTAGTTAATTATTTGGGGAATGCATGGAATATAACCAAGAGAAATTTTTAATTTTCAATATTTTCATGCTTTATTTTAAAATAGATGTTTAAATTCTTTGAAAATGTTCCAAAAAATAAATGAATGGATGGAAATTTGTTGAAAATATTTCATTTCCTAAAAATTGTTGAATGCTTAATGCTAAATCTACTTAAGTGATAGCAAAGAAATTGTTGATGTTCATGAAATAATATTTCAATTTTTTTGATTTCATGATATTTGTTCTTAAATTCCAATTGTAAACTTAGTATCTGATACATATGATTCGAAATAACCATATTCCCTTTGATATTAATAGCAATATCACATTATACCTAAGAGCGAACCTAGTACAATCAAGACTTGATTACCGGAGACTTGGGATTGAACTGAAGCCAATTTTTTCCTGTTAAAGCAGAATCCCCTTTTAGGTTGTCTTTGTTCCATATCTTTCAAGAAGGATAGACTCTTTGTGGTTTATCTGTGAAGAATTTATTTTCCCTATTGCTGTGAGTAAAATGGTCCTCAACACTATTGGTGATAAAACAGTTGAAACACTTGTTGATTGGGAAAGTTATGGTAGTCTTGATGACATAGAACATTCTCCTTCTTCTCCTATAGAGAAATCTATTGAGACTTAAGTTTCTATGGCTCCTAATCCATATTTAGAGGGTTCATCTTCTTCATCTATGAGTCAACATCTTGAGGTTGAGGGCTCTTGTAATCCAACATTGGCAGAATCATCTACTATTGTACTTGAGGATGCTTGTGATTTAACAATTTTGGCTCCTTGTGATTCAATACAACAGGATATATAGTCTTTCAGATTTGGCTAGTTTGGATGACCTCTTGAGAGGTATGTCAAAATTGTTTGTGGAGTCTCATATTGTATATTTGGGAGAAATCATTGATGGCATTCATCTTCTCTTTGATGGAGAAGATCCTTCTTCAGTTGTTGCAAGGGAACACTTTGACACTCTTATTCAATCTCTACATGATATTCTTTATAATTTGACGTGACTGTAGATCCTTTTGGAAAGCATTTGGAGGAGGATTCTTTCTCTTCATATGTGATATATCATTATCTTTGGATTTTTTTCTACATTCATCTCTACTAGATTCTGGATTGTCATCTTCAACAATGTGGCCTAGAATTCCTATTTGGAGTGTTTCAGCTTTCAACATCAACATGGAGACACTTGAGTATCCTTTAGAGATATCATCACATATCATCCATCTTCCTAACACCCTGCATGCATCCATGGTTTTGTTTCTTCCTAAGGGGAGGAATATTGTTTGATGAGATTGGATCATCTTCAGCATTCAATTTTGAGCTTCTACCATCATTGCAAGAGACTCAACATTGAGGGGGGAATGCATCATCTCTCTTCTACTTCTCTCTTATGGGGGGGTCTTTTTCCTCACATGGGTTTTTGGTCTTCTCATGCAAAATTGAGAGAATTTCTTTTTTGTATCTCCATCTCTCTTTTGGGGAGGAGTTTTGTCCCATTGGGTTTTCTGCTTTTCTCCATTTATGAGAGATTTATTTTGCATGTGTACATGGGTACCTAACATGGCCTAGTAGTTGGGACCCATCCTTGCATCTTTGTGTCATTTGCATAATAATCTTCTACTCCCTAAGAAGGGGGGGTGATGGTGTAAATAAAGTCTTGTACCTAGTTAATTCATTACTAGGTGACTTATTTACATGTTAAGTTTACTTAGGTCATGAGAAAGAATCTTTCTAGAAGGTGTTAGTTGTCATTAGTTGTTATCTTATCTTTTGACTTGTAACACATGTGAACCTAGGTAAGTGTGACAAGTTGTCTCATGTCATATTATTAAGACACTTGTCATAATCTTATGACATCTTGTATCTCACCTTGGCTATATAACCAGGGGTCTCTCATATATTACATCAAAACATTGAATCATAATTGATAAGAATACAGTTTATTCTTGTCATATTCATATTCTCTCTTTGTGATTTCCATTTGGCCTCTAGATCCAAGCTATATCCATAGCCAATTCTAACAAGAGGCTGCATAGGTCGAATATGTAGTGTAACGTCTAGAAAGTGTGTAGAAGAAAATAGATTAGAGAAAACATGCAATCTAAATCTAAAAACTCTAATGCAATCTAATGTTAAGCAACAAAGAACAAAGAAAATCCAAAACATAATAAAAATGAACAATCTCACCCAATATATACGTATTTCCATGTATCATCTCGATTGCCCTTCTCCATTTTGTCGTTGTAGTATAATTGCCCTCAGATTTCTCGTAAGTTCATGCAAGTATAGCCTATGATAGTGATTTAGCAAAACATCGAAGATTCAAGATAGTTTCCCCAAAAATTCATAAGATTGAGAGAGAGATCGGAATGAAGAATGACAGATCAATTTATAGAAAATTGATTATTCAAAGGATAGGCCAGGATTGAAATATCAACGAACGATTGAGATCGATAGATTAGACATGCATTCTGATAACTGTCAGTAGTGACATGAGTGATACAAATTAGAAATAGAATTAAAGATTAAATAAATGATTTAATCTTCGAGTTTGGTATTTGAAAACAGAAGAGTAGTCTTTGCATGACAAAGATAAAGATTGATTAAAGCACCTCTTGTTCGAATGCACGCACAAGGTTTAATTAATTAAATGGGAGTATTTAATTAATATGCATGTACACGCAATTGAGTTAGAACTGGATGATTGAATGATTTGATGAAGAGATTACTTGAGAAAGCCACTTAGACATTAAATAAAGAGTTCACTAAGTGATTTAAATAGGTCTTGAGTTAAGTAAAAGTGAATTATACATAGATAATTTGCACAATTATCTAAATATAGAGGAATGCGTTAAAATAGGATTTATGAATTAAATAATTCATTTAATTCAACATTTGATATTTGAAGAATAATTAAATAAATAAGATTTATTTAATTAAGTGACAAAAGGATTAAATGAATAATTAAATAAATTAAGGATTTATTTAATTATAGTTGAAGTATGATAAAGAGTAAATTAAATAAGAATTTATTTAATTTGACAAGAAGGATAAGGTTAATTAGTAACATAATTAAATAAAAAGCATTTATTTAATTAATCAAATGGAATAAAGAAAAGTGTGAATTAATTAAATAATTAAGATTATTTAATTAATAGAAGAATTAAAGTTAAAGTAAATAGTTAAATAATTAACATTATTTAATCATGACCATGGAAGAAATACGAATTATTAAGAATATTGAAGTTGCAGGCTTAAACCAGATTTCGGTGTCTACACTAACTACCCTGGAATGGGTCCTAGTCTGAGACCTCTCATTGCGTGCCTCTGAAAAGCTTAGAGCTCGTCTCTCTGGAGGAACTATTGTCTCATATAAATCCCTGTAATAAGTGGCCCTCTCTCCAGCTCTGACTAACTCTCTAGCAAAAGCAGTTGCTGGCCCGGTACATAAGGCTCTAATCTCTGTGAATCTCTGCTCAATCTCATGCCTCTGAGCTATGGCTTGATCTCTATCCATGATGGCCCTGTCCCTCTCCATCTGTGCCAAATCCCTCTCAGACATCATCACCCTCATCTGCTCCTCCAAGGATGCAATATGGGCTTGAAGTGTGGCAGTGTCAGAATCAACTGCCTCTATATCCACCTGTCTAACCCTCGACACACCATCCTCCTCATCCTCCAACTCCTCCAAGATCCTGTCCTGAATCTCTCGCTCATCATCATCATCCTCCTCATCATCATCCTGATAGGCACCCAAGAAGCCCAAGGCATCAATCTCTTCCTCCTCTCTATTTGCCTCCTCCTCTGTAGGAACATCTGGAATGGCCTCCTCTTCGAGTTGCTCCTCCTCTCCACCTTTGCCAATATCTGGCATGACCACATCCTCCTCTCCCCGTCCCTCCTCATGAATCGGTGACAATGGTGGCCCTCATCCCCTCCATCCATGTCTCCCTCTCCTACCACCTCGCCGACCACCTCCGCCATCATCTCCATCATCACCATGACCTCCTCCACCTCTCCGCCCTCTACCTCTACCACGCTTGCCTGGTGGTCCTGTCCCTCACTGCTCTATCGACACCACCTGATATGGATCTGTCAAGGGAATTGGCCTATGCACAACCCACCACTAATCATACTCCTCTGTGGTACCTGGGTCTGTCGCACCATCTCTCCATCCCCAAGGAACTTCCTGCAATCCATCAATGTCTGCCTCAGCAGTAGCCACTGGAATCTTTGGACCCCACAGAGGGATCTCTCGCAAAGACCTCGCGAACTCGGCCCATCCTCTCAGTACATCATGTACCTCCCTGAACTGCCACAATACACGATTTGGTAAGTGACACTCTATGATGTGGACATGTGAAATAGTCTGTCCAATCAAGTACTGAGTCTGGTGGAAAAAAGGCAAGTGCTCATCCTCATCTAACCACTCTGCGCATCCCAAGTATGGCCTCCATGTAAAATAAACCATAGTGTCTATGGCATGCCTAAAATACCTAATATCTCCCATGTGGTGCTGAGTGTTTTCCCCCGCATAGCGGAAGGCATAGGGAGCTCCGTGTTGTACATCTACTGTCACTGGTGGCCAGAAAATAGCAATGTGTTCCCATGCCCATACCATCAGGAGTGTGGTACCACAACTCATAGACTGTGCTTCTCGGTAGGAAATATCATGCAAATGAAAATACAACATGCCAAGGAGACAGGGACCCCATGCATATACCTCCTACCACTCTAGCATCCCTACTAGCATCTCCCCCCAACCCACAAGAAAACCATGACCTCGATGATCAGGAAGCACCATGCCACCTATCAAAGTACACACTAGAAAATCTAGCTGCCTATACCTTTGTGCCAGAACATGCCATCTAATCTCATAGTGGTCAAACCCTAACTATCTCACATCTGCGTGAGGGTAGTATCTGCACATCTTGACAACACCCCTCTAGGTATCATACCTCACCTGTGTGCCTTTGATAGGAAGTCTGAGAATCTTGTAGACATCCTCCAAATAAACTGTAGCCTCTTCAGTAGGCAAGTGAAAGGAAGAGGTCTCTAAGTGCCACCGCTCGCACAATGCTGTCAGTAAACCCCAGTTTGCCTGAATCTGGGGCATGTTTGTAACATGTAGCAGACCTAGGTGCCATAGGAAATGTCGCTCTGCACTCTGCAAGTTGTCTCGGAAGTGAAAAGTTGTAGGTCTCGACTCTCACGTATATACCATGTCTAAAACAACCTACAATGGCATTATACATGCCTCATATCAGTATCAAACATCTATCCTAGTGCAAAATGACTAAATTCATTGCTATTCAAATGCGTCATTATTTTGCAAATGCATCGTTATTTTACATATGCGTTGCAAAAAAATCAAATGTGTCATTCAATTACACATATGTGTCACTCTTTGTCAAATGCGTAACTTTAAAATGCATATGCGTGCATAATAACAGATGTGTCTGTGAAAATTAACTATCATTTGCAACTGTGAAAATGAACTAACAAGTGTGTCGAAATAAAATCAAATGCGTTGAACAATAAACATATGTGGCTAATTAAAATGCAAATGCGTTGTTCTTTATCACATGCATTGAACTAAATTAAAATGCGTTGAACTGCACAAAATCTACGCTAAACTATCTACGTGATATTTCAAATGTGTTGATCCACATGCAAATGCATTGTTTGCGCACTAACATGCAGCGTTTTAATAAAATGACACAACTAAAATTCAAATTAAATGCATAAAACACGCACAAATTAAAATTTTCAAAATTCAAGTTTGAGGTACATATCAGGGGGTCCGCATCGGTTGGGCGCCTGAAGGTCTGGATCCTGTATGCTCGATGGTGGGTGTTCGGAACAGGAGACATCGTCGCTGTGGGTGCAGAGCAAAATCTCAATTCTCGAAGCTGGGTGGGTGAAAATGAATTGGTTTTTACCCCAATTTCTATTTATACTTAGGGTTTTGGTGGCATTCTTTTCTACTGGCCGCGTCAACTTCCAATTTCAATCGACCCGTACCCGTCCATACCATTTCCAAATTCAATTCCGTCAACTCCACTACATTTCTAGATATCCAATGGACTAATCGTGATCATTTCCAAATTTTTTTGACCTTTTTCGAAAATTTGTCAATTTTCCTAAGGGGGCATACCTTCACCTATTTACACTGGGGCATGACTGGGGCATATTTTTATCGATTTTCTTTAACACTTAGAAATGACATTGTATCAAAGAAAATGTAGACACTAAATCTGGTTTAAGCCTGTGACTTCAATATTCTTAATAATTGTTATTTCTTCCATGGTCATGATTAAATAATGTTAATATTTAATTATTTACTTTAACTTTAATTCTTCTATTAATTAAATAATCTTAATTATTTAATTAATTCACACTTTTCTTTATTCCATTTGATTAATTAAATAAATGCTTTTTATTTAATTATGTTACTAATTAACCTTATCCTTCTTGTCAAATTAAATAAATTCTTATTTAATTTACTCTTTATCATACTTCAACTATAATTAAATAAATCCTTAATTTATTTAATTATTCATTTAATCCTTTCGTCACTTAATTAAATAAATCTTATTTATTTAATTATTCTTCAAATATCAAATGTTGAATTAAATGAATTATTTAATTCATAAATCCTATTTTAACACATTCCTCTATATTTAGATAATTGTGCAAATTATCTATGTATTCACTTTTACTTAACTCAAGACCTATTTAAATCGCTCAGTGAACTCTTGATTTAATGTCTGAGTGGCTTTCTTGAGTAATCTCTTCATCAAATCATTCAATCATCGAGTTATAACTCAATTGAGTGTACATGCATATTAATTAAATACTCTCATTTAATTAATTAAACCTTGTGTGTGCATTCAAACAAGAGGTGCTTTAATCAATCTTTATCTTTGTCATGCAAAGACTATTCTTCTGTTTTTGAATACCAAACTCGAAGATTAAATCATTTATTTAATCTTTAATTCTATTTCTAATTTGTATCACTCATGTCACTACTGACAGTTATCAGAATGCATGTCTAATCTGTCGATCTCAACCATCCGTTGATCTTTCAATCCTGGCCTATCGTTTGAATAATCAATTTTCTATAAATTGATATGTCATTCTTCATTCCGATCTCTCTCAAAATCTTATGACTTTTTGGGGCAACTATCTTGAATCTTCGATATTTTGCTAAATCACTATCATAGGCTATACTTGCACAAACTTACAAGAAATCTGAGGGCAATTATACTACAATGAAAAAATGGAGAAGGGAAATCGAGATGATACATGGAAATACGTATATATTGGGTGAGATTGTTCAGTTTTATTACGTTTTGGCTTTCCTTTGTTCTTTGTTGCTTAACATTAGATTGCATTAGAGTTTTTAGATTTAGATTGCATGTTTGCTCTGATCTATTTTCTTCTACACACTTTCTAGATGTTACAGTTAGCACAGAGGGTGTGGAGCAGCCACGTAGAGCTAGTCCATATGACAGGCCCCACTCAGCTCATAGGTCATTGGGTTCTTGACATCAGTCATCCACTCACTCTAGTCGTGATAGCAGTGGCAGTTCATGATAGGGACTTCTCTTGACATGTATCGAGACATTGTATTATGATTATATAGCCCGCGGGTTTCCATGTTTATTGATATATTATGACATTTTGATTTGACACTATGGAGTGATATATATATATATGATTTTGGCGGCGATTCTCATGATATGCATTTCTATTTATTAATTATGCAGTCGTTTATTTGTACATGTGATGTTTATATGATATGCCTATGTGATGGATGATCATATCTACTTTATGATGTGTTAATGTAGCCTATGATATGTTGTTGATTCTATGTGATGATGTATGCATTAATATGTATGATGTCAATGGATGTGATGTATGCAATGTGATGTTCTATGTGCCATGTTTTCTATATGTGATGTTTTACAAATGTAATGTGATGCAGGTATTTACATTTGTTATGTACATGGAATGCTTATGATATGTATTGTATGATGATGAATGTCTATTATGCCATGATGTCTTGGATATGATAAATTCCTATATGTATGTACTCTTATAACATGTATGTGTATGCAAGATGATTTATATTTTTGTGTGTCATAGGACTCCGTCATAATGCAAGAAAGAAGAACTATTAGTGCAGAAAGAAAGATTAAGAAATATCGCCAGAAATACGATAGATGTTAGTATTAGCAATCTTCAATGTTTCACTGTATCACAAAAGGTGTTGCACTTTATCATCATTGGGTGGGACTAATACAAATGGAGAAAAACACCATGATATGACATAGATCAAGGTGTACAAGGTCATCCACTTGCTAACAATAAACAGTCGCAGACAAGGATTGTCGTTAACTCATACTAAGGGCACAAGTTTCCCTAGTCTTTTTGTCAAGACAAACCATAGACAACAAACAAAATAAAAGATAGGTCATGAGATGTCATCGCTCCTCTAAATCCTTCATGGGACATCCTTGAGGAAACTAGTAACATGACTCAAAATCCAATTTAAAAGACAGTGGATAGACAACAGTCAAAGAAAACAGAATTATGATACATCGTTGCTTCTCTAAATCCTTCAGGGGACATCCTTGAGAAAGCTAGTAACATGACTCAAAATCCAATTTAAAAGATAGTGGACATACAATAGTCAAAGAAAACAGAATTATGATACACCGTTTCTTCTTTAAATCCTTCATGGGACATCCTTGAGAAAGCTAGTAACATAATTCCCATCCTAAAGTTGAATGAAAAGATAAGATAAATAAGCCATAAATTCAAAAAGCCAATAAAATATTTTCTAAAACTTGATCCATTTGTTTGATTCGTTTTGATTGATAGAAGGATTGATTGATAGACCCTGACCTCAGGAGATA